>CAKNYM010045698.1:92469-144652 GCA_932195095.1 Andricus curvator | reverse complement strand
AAAAAATCTGAATAATGTAGGTACAACTTCAAAAAGAAACTTATAAATAAGAAAACATTTTATCGTTATCGTAGGTACAGTTGAGCTCTCGGATCCAATAACTCACCCGACTCTCGTACTATTTTACAAAGTACATATTTCAATCAATTTTGAATGAATTTATCTAAAATATTCCAGACATTTTCTTTGAACTATATAGAACAACTTTCTCGCTGGAAGTTGTTTTAGATTTGAAGTGGCCTCGATACTTTTTGTCTCCGAAAGTTGAAAAATGTGGTTACAGATCGGCCTTAATTTGCAATTGGATATTATTAAACAAAAGGTCATTTTAAACTTTTTATTATTTTGTAGGCATTCGCTGAGTATACTTTGTATGTGTCCTTACTTTCAAAGAGTTTCAATAAAATTTGTACGAGTTGTGATGATTTATGTTTTAATTACTTATTGAATATTAGGAAAAAAATTTTTTTTTCAGTTTTTAATTTTTATTCTTAAAACTAATTTTAAGACATAAAAATTCTAAATATGCCTTGTTAAAATATAGAAGCCTACATCTAGAAAATTAATTTTGTGAATTTGAAAATTCCCATTCCTTGAGACCCGGGGCAACGCTTTTAGCGTTTTCGAGCGTCCGGCGAGTTTAAATTCGAGAGCTCAAGTGCAGAAATTGTTTCAATGAAACACTTTAAAAAAAATCAAAATTGCGATTCTAACTCAACATTTAGAAATATTAAAAGTATAACAATAACAAAATCCTATAATATTAAATAACGAACTAATAAACAAGAAATACATTTGTTCTCTTGCTTCTCCAGTAAAATATGATATACAATATCCTTGAGGGTTTCAACTTTTAATATTATTTGTATAATTTGGACGTATTTATTCGACAAAATTGATATTTATTATTCTACACGTAGAAAGAAGAATATTCTCCAGAAGTATGGGCTCTTGCAATTCTAACATTGTTAATGTAGGGAAAAATCAGACAAAGTATTATGCCCCATTACGGGAATTTTCCGATAAATAATTTTTTTGACGTAATTAATTTCTTCACGTAATTTATACACGGCTCCTGAGTACAAAAATATATATTTTTACCAAAACAACAAACAATCATATTTCCTATACTTTTACCAATACGGTAACAAATGTTTCAATTGTTATGTAAAAAATCGTTGCTTTGTCCAAATTTTTCATTTAAAAAAAGTTCCGTACTGAAAATGGAGAGAATATTCTTATTTCTTAAGACTACAAGACATAACGATCTGCTTTATAAATATTTGATTGTTTCCATAGAATTTATACGTGAAAAGTATTGAAAATAACGCACATTCCATTTTCATACCTGCAAAGTTCTGAAATTGTTACAGAGATTTATATGTAAGGAAAATTCATTAACAACCCTAGCGTTTATGTTGTAATCCAAAATTTACTATTGCAGAGTGGCAAGGAAGGTTTGAAGCACCCTACATATAGAAAGGCAAATTGCAGTGGATCAACATTACCACTAAAAACAATAACTTTCCGTCTAAAAAACTCTCGTCATATTAGTCCAGGCATCTTGTAATTTTTCACCGCGTTCGTTTTCTATAGCGTTTCACTGAGAATTTCAATGGGATGGGAATTTGAACTTTTCCAAACATGACTAAGACGCTTCCCGAAAATATTTTTGAACAATTTTCCAAAAACAGTGTTTTCGTAGACTGCTTTCGTAAGCTTTAGAAAATTCTGAAAAAGTTAAAAAAAAAGAAGAAAATTCTTTCAAGAATAGGCGCAGAGTTGTATGTCTTCAAAGAACCCCGATTTTTTTCAAAAAGGAGGCTAAAAACCCAATTCTGAAGTTAATATTTGTACTTTAGAACCTGTCAATTTTACGAAAAAATATTCTCCATTCTAATTAAAGTGTACGCAATTTCGAGTAATTCTAAAAAGAACAATGACCGAACCTCAAAGTGTCATAAGTTATGGCCTCCCAAACTTGACCACTTTTGACGTATTCTTCAGAGCAAATTACTCGTGTTTAGTTTGTTGAAAATAATTCTTTTGTGGGTAAATCTATGTTAATGATGACAGAGAAAAAAATTTCATGTAGAAAATTATGTGTAAATGTAAAAAAAAACATCTTCCAGCCTTCATAGGTCAAGAGTTAGGACTCTTAAAAAAAAACACATTTTTTGCTATTTTTAACCAGAAAAAGTTTTTTAAATAGCTCGTTCGGCAAATATCCTACGGAAAACGGCAACGGCATTAATAACATAAGTAACGAACCGTTCCAGATGAAAATAAATTTTTTCGTACAAGATGCCTGGACTATATTCAAACTTTTACATATGGCGGAATTTTTTTAAACGTTGTTTATTTTAGGCATCTTCTGCATTTTCCTGCTGTCTTTTGCCTCTTTTTTATCTTTTAGGAGCGTCAATAAACGCAAGTAAAAACGTCCAAATAGATCCTGATAGTCCAGCGGTTGAAAATTAAAGTTCTACATATTTTTGTTATTTCTTTCCCCAGAAAGCATTTATATCTCATATAGTTATGAAATTTCAACATTATTTATAACTAAATTTTTTGTACATATATTAATAAATACTATATTCGTACAAATTTCTACAAACAACAAGTTTTGTGTTATGACTGAGTACAAGTTTTTTAAAAATATAAGTGATTGCAATGTCGTACTGGAAAGATTATAAACTAATATTATCATGGAAAAAATGTTAAAAAATATGATTACCATCAACTTAAAAGAATAATTCAATGAGAAACATAATATCTACATTTTTCCATGAAAATAAGGGATCTATTCGCCATAAATATGCAAAGACATATTTTTGTAGCAAATGAAATAAGGCGAAAATTAATAATAATCAATTATAAATTAAAATATTTATAAGGGGTATATAAAAGAAAAAAGAATTCCGAATCTCAATTTGCAGACTCGATTTTTCTGTTCCCTTTGGGTTATAAATGAACCACGTGAAAAGAGACATGAATCAGATAATATTTAGAGGTCGCTTATAGTAAATTTGTCTGGTTTTACACAAAGATTCATCTTTTTTAAAACAGCTGATCATACTGGCAAATGATGAAGAATGTAAAAGATGCGGCTTATTAAAAAGAGTATTTTTGGATCATCAGTCTCTTCATAAATTATGCATACTTGAAGACCTCTCCATAAGCGGGATAGATAATTCACACTACGTTAAAACTATTTCCTTCGCATTTCTCCCTAAGAATGCATAATTATAAAAATAATTACGATAAAAAATCATTTTAATGAGTCACGTCTTTTATATTCTGTATATAATTTTGCGTAATGACCTGCCTTTTTTGAGAAAAATCAATTTTTCTGTAAAAACAAACCAATTTATTTCTCCTTCCACGTGGTTCATTTTTAACCCACAAGAAACAAAAAAATCGAAAATGCTCGTTGAAATTCGGACTTGCTTTTGTTTAGGCACACCTAATATTCATATGCTGTTAAGTTATAAATAAACAAACGCTTTTTGCTACGTCCAGGAAAGTATTATGCTCCCAGTGGACAAAAAAATTAAGGATGTCCTAGAGAAGTCTTCGGGACATCCTTAAGATGTCTTTTGGAACATGTCTTTTGGACATCCTGGGGATGCTCTTAAGACGTCTAATGTCAGTACAAAAGATGTCCCGAGAACGTCCTATGTTTTTAAGACGTCTTTAGGACATCTTTACGACATTGGACGTATTAGACTTTGATTGGACTGGCATTGGACGTCCTAGGGATGTCCCAAGGACGTTCTAGGGATGATCATGGTTTTGTGCCCTCTGGGCTATTAGTGATATATTATCACACAATCTTCAGAATGAATACTCATAGTTATTATTAGAAACTGTTCAAAATATTATCAAACATTCTCTGTAAAAACCAGAGGTCTTTTTTTAAATATGATAACTTCAAGCTGTTATTATTTTCAATGTAGAAAAACGACTCTGGAATCCCACGAGCGATTTTATTTTAGTATGACTCAAGACAGGTTTTTTAGTCGTATTTCAATACCTGGAAATAGCTCTGAAATAATAGTATTTTTACAGTGTTAACAAGAATGTTGATTTTCAGTGAATTTCAGACCTACTAAAAAAATCTTGTAACTGACTAAATTTTCATGTGAAAAATTCAAAAACTTGGCAGAGTACAATTTAATTTGCACAATTCATTGAATTTGCGAAATCGAAGATAGCGAACTAAGTCCAAAGTAAAATTGGATTGAAAAATAGCACTGTAAAAGTATAAGAAACTTATTTTTGTGAAAGTATATTTAATAAATTACAATTTGACAGCTCATAGTCACCATGAAACTTTATCTACGTTTCTGTAATGGAGAAAGACTTGCGATTCCGATAATTTTTTAGAACCAAGAAGTTTCAGTTTGCTTCTTTTAATTAATATACGTCCTGCTTTCTAAATTGTATATCTACATTTTTCAATCCTCTATTTTTCCAATCAAAAAAATCAAATGATCTAGAAAAGAGGGGGATTACTATACTGACTCAGAATTAAATAAGTATAAAATGCTACCCTAGGGAAATTCTGAATGATTATTTTCATTTATTTCTTCTAACTGAGATAATTAATACACTACTCTATACATTTGAAAATTCATTTTTAATGAAATGCATATTTGGCAAATATTCAAAATCGACGAGATTTAGCAGCAGTTCTTGGTTACGGTGAAAACCTGGCAAGTAATAATTTCTTTCACTTCTCGCGCTTATCCTGTCTTCTGACTCACATATACCACACACATTCTTGGCTCATACCACTTACACACATTAAGCATACTTTCTATCGGTGAAGCACTGGTTCCGTCCCTCCTTCCCTCCTATCCGTTTACTGGTTCGGGATACTAGCGCCTCGCATCGCTGGTTCCCGAACTAAGCCTACTCCTGACGTCTCATTCCCCGCACCCATCTTCTAAGCTTGGTGGGCATTGTCGCCTCTATACCTATCTTCCCTCTACGGTTGCAGTGTCAGAAGCATCCAACTGAAGGAAAAAAGAACGAGTCTTACTCGGCGATCGAGGTCAATAACAATCAATAAACAAATGAATATTTATAATTGTTTAATGAAATTAAATTCCGTTCAGATTCAACTGTAAATAATTATGAATATATGTATATATGCCAACGGCGATACCACTCTGGAAACACCAGTTCTCGTAAGATCACTGAAGTTAAGCATTGTTGGGCGCGGTTAGTACTTGGATGGGTGACCATCCAGGAATACTGCGTTGCTGTTGGCCCGTCGTGGGTGTGGTGGGCCCACATTGGTAGTAAATATCCACCTAGAAACACTACCCGAATCGGGTAGTGAGGCAATGAACTTTCGAGTTCAAACTGCTAATCAATTTTTTTTTTTTTTTTATATATATATATATATATATATATATATATATATATATATATTAGAATTTCTGTTTTATGGTTTTTGTGTAATATGATCCGTTTATCTTTTAATAATAATTATATAAAAGATAGAACGATTTGCATAATATATTGTTTAAAATTGCAGTGTAATTAACAAATTACAATTTCGGCGTGAATTTCGCTATTTTTAATAACGTAACGTAAACCACAACCGAGTGAATATATTGTTACGTTTATAACAGAATACGCCAGAATAGAAACAAGAAAAGATAACAACATTTTTTTATTCACTTCAACCTCATTCAGAATTGTTTAACTTCAAACGATTTACATATCTGAAATTTTACATTCATTGACAATGAAATTGTCCTTCCATTTTCAGCACTTGAAGTTGATATGATTGGGAAAGTTTATATTTCAAATAATTTCATCTATTAAGCCTTTATATTTAAATGAAACAATTGCAAAATTGTGGAATGGTTCAACTTTCGATACTATTGCATTTTTAATTTTAAGCCCCTCAAATTCTGAAGATGCACATTTTTTGTTATTTTATTTTTACACATACTATGTCTAATTTTTAAGACCCTAAAATTATACTATTTCAACTAAGAATGCTTTCATTTTGAAACGGGTTGTATTTAAAAGTGTTAAATTGTTAACAGTTTGATTTATATGATTGAAATTTTTTAAAACATTTTATGAGTCACATTGAAAATGAAAAGATCACAATACAAATACAAAACAAGCTTGTCATTTGGTTGAAAAAAATTTAATTTTGAAGGTATAGTTCTATCATAGTTTATTATTTGGGGTCAAACGCCAGTAAGGCTAGAATTGTTCAATTTTTCAGGCTTCCAATTTGACGCAATAAATAACGATGTACACTAGTTATTTCAAGTTCGAAAATAAGCATTGTTAAAAATGATTTTTAAATTTGAGGAAAATACTCCTATTATTAGGTGAACTTTAGACAAAAATATTTCAGGTTATTCTTTTATCACTTCACTTTATTCTTTGAAGGATTCTCTACGAATCTCTTTGGTACGTTTCTATTTACAACATTTTATTCAGGAATTACACAATTGTTAATTTTATTGACAATATTTTTTTTAAATACATTTTTTAAAATAAAAATAGAATAATCCGTACAACCTTAGGATTAAATAAGAATTGCGCAACTTTTACCTGAAGAGAAAGCAGAAACATGTAAGTCTCTAAATAACTGAATAATTTTAAACTGAAATATTTTTTGAAAGTTCGCCTTCCACAATCTTCCAAAGTTAGTTACAATTAACAATGGAAATATTTTCCTCGAGTTTAAAAATCATTTTTCAAAACGCTCATTTCTGAACTTGAGATAACTACTAACTAGTGTACATCCTGAAATAGTAAAATAGTTATACTTTGAACAATATGAATATGTATCAGTAAATGTTTAGTTTTTAATATTTTATTTATATTTTTTTTGTCTAAAAGACCACACTGGTCAGTTTCAGTGATGATAATTTCAACTTTTAATTTTTTTTGAATACGGAATAAAAAATTTTTCATTTTAAACGTTTCAATTTTTAAAGTGTGCTATGTGTGCAGAAATGTCGGTACGAATAGCTGATTTTTTTTTGTACGAATTTGAGGACGAAGGGGCTCTATTCATATTGACTCATTATACCTTATTATGTACCTTATTATGCAAGATAAAAATTTGCTTTTGAAATTATAAAAATTCAAAGAATTATAGGTAGATATGACATTTTGAAGAAATAGAAAATATTTAAGGAAAAATAACAAAATCACTGGGACCTAATATTTAATTTCTAACAGCAGTATCAGAAGTGCCCCGCCCTCTCGCCCGAAATATATACCTGCTTTTCTTTACATCTCCAGATTTAATCTTTAAATTTAAAGGATGGGGTACTCGGGAAATTTACTAATGCTAACAAAAGATATTGAGTAAAAATTTCAAGGACACTTTACTGCATTAAGTTTTAGGTTTCTTGTTTCAATTTTAGAATTTAGATTTTTCAGACCAGCCAGAGATATAACTGATTCTTAAGATTTTCAAAAAACGCACCAAAAATACTTTTCTGAGACTTTATTGATTTATACGTTTCGTGAAATGCTGCGTCGAATGATATATACTTTGAAGACACCATTTTTTGACAGGTCATATATATAGGGGCCGTTCAAAAAATGCTGAAAGCTTTTTCCTGACAGATTTGACCCCCCCCCCCCCTATCACTTTTTCTATTTTAAGTGTGTGTACGTTTTAAAATTGGCGTGAGGCTCGAAGTGCCCCCCTCCGCAAAGGTGTTACGTATTTTTTGACCGGCCTGATATGTAATATTTATTTTTCTCTAGAGCTTATTAAATCACCGAGTGATTAAGAATGTACATTGTCATTAACTAATTCAATCCCCAAGATTAACTATTTTCGGAAGTTTTTTAAGACGATATTGTGAAAAAAATCAAAAAATTCCAAAATTGTATTGTCATATTTTTTCTGATTAATGCCAATTTCTGAACTTACAGCAAAAAGTCATAAAAATTAAAACTGGAAAATGATTTCAAACTTTAAGACGTTTAAAATCAAAACATCAAAAATTGAACAATTGAAGGGCCGGATAATAAAACTCGCCGAGCGCTCGAAATGACGTAAAACTATTGACAACTTGATAAAAAATGGAAATCAAAAATTTCCATTAACAAAAACTATTACTTGAAGCGGCTTGTCAAGGCGCATCTTTTTTCTATTAGGCATTTTTTTGCAAAATAACTAGTTTTGAAAATAAAAAATGAAAACTAATTTTTTTTTCGCCCGAATAAACGCAATAAAATCAACGTTTAATAAAACTTAAACTGCGGTTTCTCGGAAACTAATTGACCAAATCACTTGAAATTCAAACTCAAAGTTCATGACTCTTTACAGAAGCCAATGACATGAATAAAAATATCGTAGCGATCTATGGTTTGATATTTTCGATCGATGTATCGATCGACCCGGAAAACCGCGTTTTTCACATTTCACGTAACGAGGAAGTTTTTCATTTCACGAGACTTGCCAAAAAGAAACATATCTCCATGGTCGTCAACATTTGACCAAGTCTTAGGCCAAATTTGACATCGATCCGATGAAAATTGCAGGAGCTACGGATTTTTAAAGAAAAGCGTCAGCGCACGAGGCCGGAGAATCCTGGCGCTTGCGGCATTCGCCTAACGTGAAAGTTTTGCGGACACGTGATCTGTTAATTATAGCACATAATTATTGTTGATAATTGTGTCAGTGTATTTACGCGAGGACAGGTGTGTGCGATAATGAGAGTCAGATGTAGAAAAGTAGAAAAACTATTTATTGGCGTAAAGAACAAAAGCTCGTCTTTCTCTACGTGTTCTCTATAGCGATAGAAGATCAACTGAACTGAGTTGCCCGGCGCTGCTCAACGCTTAGCGGCAGCAGCGCTAGGTCGGGAGAAGCAGAGCAAGTATGAATACCGGCGCTCTCATATATTTGACACTCCCTCCCGACCGTTTTCATCTGGATCTATCTTTTCACCTGATCACACCTTATTCGCACCTTCGTTACATTTGGCGGTTATCTGAAACAAAATACACATAAAGATTAGTTATTAATATTTAAAATTTTGCGCACCAATTCATTATGTAAGTCTCGGGCAAGAGGCTTTGTAAATAAATCTGCCAGCTGTTCTCTAGATCTCACCCACCCAAGTTCTAAGAAATTACGGGCAATACATTGCTTTACAAAGTGTGCTTTGATTTCGATCATGTGTCTTATTTTATTCCCACCTCCAGTCTCAGCTGTACCTATAGCAGCTTTGTTGTCACACCATAGTTTCATTGGAAGCAATGTTTTGGATTCTCTTAAAATGAGTCTTAATGAATTATAGGTAGATAGTAATTCCTTCGTTGCATCACACATGGCCACATACTCTGCATCCCTGGTAGCTAAAGCTACATATGATTGTTTGCGAGTTCGCCAATGAATAGTGTCACCATATAGTTGGATTACGAAACCACATGTTGTGATGGAGTCTGTGCAATCTGCAAAGCTCGCATCTGCATAACCTGTCAACTTATCAGACTCACCTTTATATACAAGACCTAATTTCTTTGTACCCTTTAGATATCTAAAAACTCGTTTTACCATAGCCCAATCACTTTCCTTTGGATTTACCTGATGTCTACTTAAGACGTTAACAGTGAATGAGATATCTGGTCTTGTCGCACCGGCCAGATATAGTAAGCTCCCCACTGCTTCTCTATATGGAACGTTTTCTGGACTTCGAGTTTTGGTGAGTGTTTCTGTTTCTGCTTCTGTCTCTCTGAGTTTTCTTTCGCGATTAGCTGCTTCTGATGTAACCATTGGTGTGCATTTAGGGTAAGAGTCATTGAATCCAAATCTTTCTAATATATTCTCAATGTATTTTTCCTGACTTAATTCTATCGTTTTATTAACCTTATCTCGCCTTAAACTAATACCTAGGAATTCTTTGGGCTCTCCCAAGATAGTCATTTGAAATACCTTACAGAGTTTATCCAACACTTCCTGTAGTTTATTTATATTATTACTTATTACCAATATGTCATATATACAAAAGCAACATCAATATACTCAGTCCATATTGCCAAACAAATAAGCAGGGTTCCAACTCAGAATTTTTCAAACCCATTTTCAATACTTCCTCTGTGAATCTATTATACCATTTTTTAGGACTGACTCTCAATCCATACAGTGCTCGCTCTAAGAACCCCGCAGAATTTGTACAGAAATTGGCTTTCGGCTAATTTGTTTGTAATTGAGGGAAAATGTAGTTCATGTCATGGTGATCAAAAGTCTCAATGACCACAACTGTAAAAAATGAGGTTTTCGTGGTGTAATTGGGGTTCAAATATCACTATGTGTGGATTCGAAAAGGTCCAATTTTTAGAGTGTATGACATTTTTCTCTCTAGATACCTGAGGAGATTAGCTCCAGTTAAGCCAAAAATATATGCGCAGTAATCCTTGGTAGGTCGTCGGCATGTGCAGTTGGTCATGGTGACTCGTAGGCATGCGCAGTGGATCATGATGAGCTGTAGACTTGCGCAGTGGGTTATGGTGGTCTGTAGACGTGCGCAATAGGTTATTGTTGGTTGAATTTATGCGCTATATGTTACCGTGACAATCATGGTTTGATCTATGGTGCAGGCCACAATCACAGCCATAAATGTAGGTATTTATATTATAAAGAGAGTTTTATTTTTAAAGTCGTACCTCAATGATTTTGCAGGAAAGCGGTTTATGCTAAAAAGATCGTGACAAAAGTTGTAGGGTTTGCAGGGAGGCATACGATAGTGACCTTGGCCTTTATTCTTGAGACTTGTTTGACGGTTAACTTGAATTTTTTGAATAGAAGCTCCCTTTTTAACACCGGAAATGTAACACTAGTGCGAGAAATTCTGCGTTCTATACTTCTATTCTATTGTCGCAAACTCATATCCCTGGGGTGTAAAGGTCATGTAGGGATCATACAGGTTACTCATTGAAAAAATTGTAAATAACTATAACAAATGTTTAAAAGAAATTCTAATTACATTTATTAAAATGAAGTACTTGCGATAAATGCATTTACCAGTGCCGTCATTCAGTCGCTACAGATTTTAGATGTAGCCTCCAGGGTCCACGACGAGGACGTAGAAGGTTGGATTTTGAGACCCCACGGAGTCCAGCCAATTAGGGCAAGACGGGTTGCCCAGTCGGTGAAGACAAGGCGCTGTTGCCCAGCCTATTAAGGCAAGACGGGTTGCCCAGTCGGTTAAGACAAGGCGCTGTTCCCCAGCCTATTAAGGCAAGACGGGTGGCCCAGTCAGTGAAGACAAGGCGCTGTTGCCCAGCCAATTAAGGCAAGACATATATTATATATGCAGGCGCATATACATAAAAATGCATAGCATAAGACGCTTTCCTGAAAAATTATTGAGGTGCGACTTTAAGAATAAAACTCTCTTTATAATATAAATACCTACATTTATGGCTGTGATTGTGGCCTGCACCATAGTTCAAACCATGCTTGTTACGGTGACATATAGCGCATAAATTCAACCAGCAATAACCTATTGCGCACGTCAACAGACCACCATAATCCACTGCGCAAGTCTACAGCACATCATGAACCACTGCGCATGCCTACGCGCCACCATGACCAACTGCACATGCCGACGACCTACCAAGGATTACTGCGCATATATTTTTGGCTTAACTGGAGCTAATCTCCTCAGGTATCTAGAGAGAAAAATGTCATACACTCTAAAAATTGGACCTTTTCGAATCCACATATAGTGATATTTGAACCCCAATTACACCACATAAACCTCATTTTTTACAGTTGTGGTCATTGAGACTTTTGATCACCATGACATGAACTACATTTTCCCACAATTACAAACAAATTAGCCGAAAGCCAATTTCTGTACAAATTCTGCGGGGTTCTTTACACACCTTTTCTCTTTTATATTTGTTTGAATGAGCCCTAGTAGCAAGATAACTGCAGGCTGGCGCAAGCTGGGCGCCAGAAAAAGAAGAATCTGTTTGCAGCCTGGCGCCCGGCTGGTTCCGCTTTGGCGTGCTGTTCTGTCACCAGAGTCTGGTATAGCAGATCCTGGTCCAGACTGGTCATGACATACACCAGACAAAATTAAAATAACGTAAAGTGGTACTATATAGGTTTCTGTAATAGTTTACACTATATTTCAGCCCTTTCCGGGAAAATATATTGCGGAGACGTCACAACATTCCAGGAGACACACTGAAATATTACAAACATAACCTGTTGTCGTATAAGCTTGCATGCTTGCATGTTTGTTCATACTTTTGAATCGTTCAAATTTTCAATTGCTAGATTTTCAATTTCATTATTTATATTCTACATTAATTACTAGTGTTTAAACTTAATACCAGAGTCTGGTTCCTTTATTCACCAGATTCTGTTCTTCGTCTGGTCTAATAATTTCTCCCGCCAGTCTGGTCGACTAGTGGGAGCAGATTCTGAGCCAGACTCTGGCCTCTGTCATACAAGACAGACGTTGCTACTAGGGAGTTGTACCTTCCGGGAGTTCCCTATATATTTCCTCATTCAAAACTCCATTTAAAAAGGCTGTTTTTACGTCCAATTGACAGATCTCATAGTCATATTTGTTAGCAATGGCTAGCACCATACGCACCAATGATAATTTAGAGACGGGAGCATACGTCTCTTTCAGCTCATGTATGTTCTTGTCTTTGAATCCTCGCACCACTAAACGCGCCCTGAATTTAATTTGGCCATCCGCACCTACCATCTTCTTAAAAATCCAACGTCTGTCGATTGGAGAAACTTTGAACCCTTTTTCCGTCGTCTTGGGTCTGGCGACTATTTTCCACACCTTGTTCTTCCTCATAGAATTAAGTTCCTCTTGAACAGCCTTTAACCAAATCTGTTCATCCTTACTAGTCATTGCTTCTTTGAAATTTGAAGGATCCGAATTTATGTCGTATAATAAAGCGTAATAGATTTCATCTCGCTCCATATCTAGTTTGTTTAACAAATTTGACTCACACTCACCCTCGTCAGTACATGTGAATAGAGCACTTGCCTTCCATTTTTCCTCAACTTGCAGGCTTGCAAAGCTGACATCTTTAACCGGACCGTCTACTACTTTAGAATCATTGTTATTCTCTGTTTCCTTAGTCTTCTGGCTTTAAAAATTGATAACCCGTAGAGGTATAACCTACCAATGTAACTCGCCTTCCTTTTGCTTTAAATTTGGGACCCACCTTTTTGATAACCTTTATATAAGCCAAGCATCCAAACCTTTTGATTTGATTAATGTCCTAATGATGTGTTGGAGCAAATTTTTGCAACGGAGTTATCATGTTATTTTCCGAATGCGGCGTTCGATTATAATCATATAGAGCTGCATTCATGGCTAAATCCCAGAGATTTTCTGGTAGTTTCGCGTCAAACATATAAGCTCTTATTTTATTTTGCAGCGTTAAATTAAAGCGTTCGCTCACGCCATTAAGTTGGGGAGTATGCGGTGGAGCCAATTGTTGTTCAGCACCTAGTTTTTGCAGTACTTCTATCGTGTAACCGCCTGTGTACTCCGTACCTTGGTCAGACCTAAGATAACACACCTTCGCATCGTGAAGGTGTGTGATTCCAATCTGGAATAATCGTCTATAAATACTGAAATGTATTTATATCCTTTGGGATAAGTTAGCGGAGAAATTTGCCCCATCACGTCTGAATGTATTATTTGAAGCGGGGCAGTAGCCCTAGAACGCACCGTATTGAAGGGCAAGGTTCTAAACTTGGACAATTGACAGACTTCGCAGTCTATAATTCAATGGTCAAAAACAGCGTCATTTAATTCTTTATTTTCTGGAAATTTCGCTTGCATTGCTTTCAAATATCGAATGGACGCGTTTCCAAATCTAACGTGCCATAACATGGCCTTATTATTTTTATAAAACAGTTCATTATCTTTTGAAAAGGGAGACACATCTTCATCAATATCTATTATCGGCATATCATCTATATTATGAATTTTCCTATCCCATATTGTAATGTCAAAATTAGACATTTCATAAGGCTTGGCTTCGGACGTTTTACTCTCCTCAGTTTCTTTTTTCTCACCTGACTTTTCGTTACTTATTTTGTCTGTCTCTACACTATTTTTGTTCTCAGATTCTATCTCATCTGTTTCCATAGGGGTTTGCACTTCTGAATTTTCTCGCAAGTTTTCCTTTGCAGTTTCACTCCTAGTCATATACCTTTTACCGCTGGTTTCAACCGAGTTAGCAACAACTTGCCTATTAATCGCACCGTGAGAATTTATATTATTACAACTACTATTGTTTATATTTAACTCTATTATCCAGAAGGGGCTATTGTACACACCTTTTATAAATGATTCGTTTGAAATGGGATCAAAGATATCAATTTTCTCATTATCTAGATATATCGTAAGACCCATTTCGGCAAATTTTCGTAAAGATAATAAATTTTCTTTTAGAGCTTCAGCTAAAATTACTTTGTCAATTAAGAGGGTTTTTCCATTTTCGAGAATTATTTCGAAATTTCCTGCTCCCTCTGTTTTCAAGTCTGCTGAATCATTTTTGTTTGCACATTTAATCACACCTTGATCTAATTCATTAAATGTTTTGAAAATTAATTTTGAATTAGTTAAGTGTTCTGTCGCACCTGCGTCCGCAAGAAATTTCGAAATATATTTGTCTAAGCCTAACCTACTTGAACCAGTGAGTAACGCTTTTGTTTTAGAATCACAGTAATTAGGAATCTGTGAGGCATTGCACTTGAGCTGGGGTTGCTCAAGTGAGGACTCACCTCTGATATTGTTGTTCGCTTCTCCTGTGTTTTCACTCTTATTGGGCTGAGTTTGTTGATTCGCTCCTCCTCCATTATTATTACTTTGACCGCGGTAACCACCCCTACCTCTGCCTCTAGTTCTACCCCTAATGCTACCTCTTATCGCTCCCCTAAACTTTCCCCGTTTTGGATTTTCCAAATATCCATTATCGTTATAAGATTTCCTTTTAAACGCTGTCATCTGACCTCTAGAAACACCTCTAAATCCTCGATAATTAGTATTATTAAAATTACAGTTAATTTAGTCAACAGCCATACCACGCTGAAAAAACCAGTTCTCGTCAGATCACTGAAGTTAAGCAGCGTTGGGCGCGGTTAGTACTTGGATGGGTGACCATTCGAGAAAACTGAGTGCTGTTGGCACATCGTGGGTGTGGTGAGCCCACACTTGTAGTTATTTACTACAAGTTATCCACCTAGAAACACTACCCGAATCGGGTAGTGTCACGCCTACCCCGAAAGGGAAATGGCTTAATGGTATACTGCGTCCAATACCTCTTTTTGGGCCAGGGGAATCCTTGCTTATGTGTCCCAATCCATGGCACCAGTAGCACTCCTTGGTTCCTGGATTGGGACAGGCACCTGCTAGATGCTCATAGCTACCACACTCGTAGCAATGGGGTGGCTTCTGCTCACCCCCAGAGCCAGGTCTTCTAGGGCCTGTGTAGTGACCCGCCCCACCACTTGGTCGCACCGCGTTCGCACCCGCACCTTCATTATGGCTTCGAGCTGCCTCTTCCTGTAAAACGAGAATTTTCAATTCTTCGTACGAGAGACTTTTTCCTTTTGTTGTCTTATTGAGGAATTCTATACTTTGTATTGACGGAACAGATACCATTATAGCACTGTAAAAGGCATCTCGTTTTTCGTCTTCTGACAGTGGGTTCGCACCAGGGCAATTTTCATAATTTCTTATCGTGTCTTCAAATTTTTCACAAAATTCTGTAGCTTTGATTTTACCGATAATGTATTGCATATAATACAGTTGTTTTCTCACCGTTTGAGAAGTTGCATTAGTGTCACACCTTTTAATTTCTTTTAATTTATTTAAAATTTCTAATGGTTCTTTTAAATTTATTATTTTTGTATGATAGTTCAAATCCAAATGATTTATAAGAATATCCCTAACTTTGAATCTTTGATCTTCTAAGGTTTGTTTGTCTATTTTAGTAAAATCAGTATTCTCATTAATAATGTGCTGCAGATGACTTGCTCTTAATTCGGAAGAAAAATAATCTAAAAACAATTCAAATTTCATGTTGTTGTTCAATTTATAATCGCGTTTGAAATTGTTGTTTTTGTTTGTAATTTCTAGTTTTAGCGTGTTTTTGATCCCTTCTATTGTCGCGTCATTCATGGTCTTAGTATTATTATTTTCTGTAGCCTTTTGCACTTCTGCTTTTAAAATTCATTATCTCACCTTTAGATACTTTGTCATTTTCAAAATTGCCCCCACTGTCAGATTCCTCTCTCACCTTGTCAATTTGCTGTTGCATTTCATCAGTGCCATTCGGCTCGGGTGTCTCATCGTACAGAGACTCAGCCCAGTCTTGAATCTCCTTCAATTGACTGTTTTGAACCTGAAGGTTTTTCTCGACGTCATCCAGCTTGGCTTTGACCTCGTCTCTTTCTTTGCTGCAGTTTTTCAGCTCATCTCGTAAAGCCTCAATAGTGCTATTGTATGCTTTAGCATTCTTTTCGAGGATATTTGACATCCTCGCCATTGTCTGTATCATCTCACCTATTTGCCCGTCTTGTTTAACTAATTTTTCCTGAACTACAAGTACATTTTCTTTATCAGTTTTGGTATCATCTAATTTGAATTTATTTAATTGTTGTTTCTTTAGACTTTCCCACTTATATTTGTTTCCCAAGTTACCAGTTTCCGTTTTGAAAGTTAGAGACAGAGGTGGTTTAAGGATTTTCTGTTCGTCGGTCACCTTGTCGAACTTGTATATAATCGCATCATGTATTTCTCGCACCTTTGTCTCGTCTTGAATCTCACCATCTTTAGTACCGGTACTCGCCCCCTTACTCGCCTTCATCTCATCGTTCACACCTTTGAACGCCTTATCTTTGCTCTCCTTCGCACCATTTTGCTCGACGATGACCTTTGGCTCGATTTGATTCGACCTTGGCATTATTGCAGTGGTGCCGTCAATAAGATGTGTCTCCAGCCACTTCTCCAAGAGAATCCAGTGTTCTTCCGCTGGTTCAGGAAACACTCTCTTCGCTGTAAAAATAATAATTTTAGTTTATTTGCCAAGAGTCAATATCTCAAGACCAGTCGACAGTGACAACAAGTATGGCTGATCTCAAGAGGAACGAACAGAAGAGGGTCCGAACATCAAGATCCCCTCCGCCCGCCCCGATTAATCAAGTACACCTCCTGAACTTCAGGTTTATGTACCCGACCAACCACGAACCGTTTTTGAAATTTGTTACCAGACTTTCAATTTTTCAAATTGTATTAATTTCATGCTAGCTTTTTGTGCACTTTTCCTTTTCAATTTATTTCTTGTTAATTTTAAATTTATCACACCTTTAAATTAACTCACCAGTATAGTATGCCTGCCCTTTTTCACATGTGAGTTTCAAGCTCTCCCCGGACATACTCAATGTCACTGCTTCTCCTTGGTGAAGTTGATTAAATTTGAAGTTACTTTCCAAAAACTTCCAAACATTGTTCAAAGATGAATTCTCTGTAAAATTTTAATGTATTAGTATTTTATCTAAATTTAATTTTCCATTTCGCTTGTCTTATCTCATTCAGCAACGCACGCATCAAATTTCGTTTTCTTTCTGTATTGGACATTTCGAAGAAACGCGAGCGCGCGCCAGATACGTGTCTAAACATAAAGTTGGCTTATCTCCGTTTCTCTTTCTCTCTCTCTCCTTCTCCAAACGCACCGAACCTTACACTCGAGTGTCACATGATGCGCTCTCTCTCTTTCTCATGCATCGCGCCACGCGCCCGCTCTCGCCGGCCGGCACTTGTTTAAACTTGCGCGCCTTTGTTTCTCGGAAACCTCACCGCTGTAACGGGCTGTAACAAAATATTTCTACCCTCCCCCTTCCTCTTACTGTAATTAATTTATGGTTTCGTTAAATAATAAGATATGGGACTTGAAACTAATGGAAACTTTTTATATTTAAGATAATATATGCTTTGCAAAATCCGCTGATTTTTCCTTGACCAATTTCTAATTTCCCCTGACCATTGATATTAAAATAAATATTAAAATAGGGTATTTTATATACGGAATAAAACAATATTTCAGATACAAAATTGAAATTTTCAAATTTATTTATTGTAAAAAAATGAAATTTCCACTATAAAAGATTACTTAAAAAAAATTAAGTTTTCAACAAAATAATTGAATTCTCCACCTAAAAAAGATGAATTTGGAACAAAAAAGTGTAATAGTTGATATTTCAAAAACAAAAAAAAAATGAAATTTCATCAAAAAAAAATGAATTTTAAAACCAAGCAGACGACATTTCAACAAATAACTTGTTATACGCGCCTAAGCGGTAAAAATATGAGGTAATCAATATAATAATATAAACGAAATTATACCTTAACCTAATATATTGATTCCCTCTTTCAGACACTTGTCTTACCGATAGAAATCAGAGATGAGGTGGGAGATTGCCGATCCCATACATTTGATTTCGAGTGATTTTCCGCAGCGCCCCCTCTGCACCTAAGCTTTTGCGAACTAAAATCAAAGCGCCCCTAATGCACCTAGCCAGTTTACGAACTAAAATGGACGATAGATGCTCCTACTTGAGTGGTCAAACAGGGCGGCATTTTTCGAGTTTGATAATGTCGGTAGAGAAGATCAGAGTGGGTAATTTTAGGTCGTAAACTGGCTTGGTGCATTGGGGGCGCTTTGATTAAAAAATTGTCATAAAAGTATCTGGAAGATTTTAAGGCCATTTTTATCATTTAGCACAATTAAAAAAAATTTCAGGAAAAATTCGAATTAATTTAAAACATAGTTTTGAAACTGTTAACAAATAATTTAAATATTGAGAAGATTTAAAAGAAAATACAGATTTTTGAAGATTTCGAAATAAAATTTTGGAACCTTTTCAAGAATTTTGAAGGGTTTCAAGGAAATAAAATTTTGTTCGTAAGATTCCTGAGAAAGCTTTTAATGTTTTTTTTTTATTTTTAAAAATAATTTGTAAGGAAAATTCAAAAATATTTTTAAACATTTTTAAACATTTCAAAAAATGAGACAAAATGAAGAATCCTGAAAAAGAGTCATAATAATTATTTTAGTATATCACGGTGAAAAATGGTGAAATATAAAAAAATGTTATTGTATCGAAAATTTAACTACTTGGTTAAAAAATCATCTTTTTGATTGAAAATGTCACTATTTTTTTAAAATTCGTTGTTTGTTGGTTGAAAATGTAAAATCTTTTTCAATTTCTTCTAAATTTTATTATATATTTTATTTTATTTTAAAATTGTTTATTTAATATTTATTAATTAACGGAAGAGTCACGACATTTCGAAAAATGTTCCGGAAAAATTGAAAAAATCATGAAATTATGAAAAAAATGACTGAATTTTTTTGTATTCAAAAAATTAATTTCAAAGAATATTAATCAAAGTCTTAATATTTATTTTAATACGCCGCAGCGATTAATGGTGCAGATAAAGAATTTGTGTTGAAAATTAGTGTTGTTTTTTGGTTTAAAATTTTAATATATTTTTTTTTTCAAATTCGTTGTTTTTTAGTAGAAAATAAATCTTCTTGTTTGAAAATTCCTATCTTGTATTGAAAATTCGACTACTTGGTTAAAAATTCCTTTTGTTTTGTAGAAAATTTTTAAATGAAAATTGAACTATTTTTTCAAAATTCACTGTTTTTGATTGAAAATGTAACTATTCTATTTCTTTTTTTATTGGTTTTAAATTAATTTTCTTACGAGGGGAGTGCGCGTGATGGGGGCACGGATTTTAATCATCTTTTGTGAGCGAAGAGGGTTTAATTTGAGATAGCTGAAACCGTTTACTTAGGTAGAAAACAGTTTATGAGAAAAAAGGGTTGAAAGAAACCCGCGCAGAATGACTATCGGTTTGAATTAGGGAGCAATCGAGCAAGCCTCGATGGAACAATGGTCTAGGTTCCAGAATGGAGAGTCTGCCGTCATGGGTTCGCGTCCTCTTACTTTATCACATTTTTTTGTTTCTATTCCTTTTTTTGAATAGTTTAACCTTGAATATGCATAAATATTATAAAAACAATAGTCAAGAGTTTTAAAAAAATATTCTAAGAATACAAAAATTAGTTTTTTTGACACCAAAATATTTTTATAAAGTAGTTGATGTTTGCAGCACGTAATAAATTATTTTTAAGCAATTAGCATTATTATTTTGCACTTATTTTTTTGTACTTTTATGAGCAAAAAATAAATTTAAAGAAATTATATGCATGAAAAATAAATTAAGAGTACCTAAAAATATAAAAGCGGAAGTTGGGTTACAAGTATTGAAATGTAAAATGAAGAATGCGATATCGGGTGTAGAAAACATTACGTAATTAATTAAAACTAACTTTAAATAATTTTTTATTTTGAAAAATGAATTTTAATCGAATATTCAAAAACATTTTAAAACATTTAAAAACTTATTTTTACATTTTTGAAGATTTGAAAAGGAAATTTTTGATTCTTTTTAAGAATTTTTAAAGGTTTCAAGAAAATAAATTTTTTTTCTTAAGATTCCGAGGAAAGTTTTTAATGTTTTTTTCTTTTGAAAAAATAATTTTTAAAGATAATTGAAAAATATTTTTGAACATTTTTAAACTTTGATTTGAAATGGATTCGGTCCTTTGAAAATTTTATATGAATCTTAAGAATATTCTCTTGAAACCATTCAAAATTGTTAAAAAGCTTCTAAATTGGTTTAAAATCTTTAAAAATCTACATTTTGTTTTAAGTTTATCAATGAAAAATTTCATTTGAAAGTTTCCCGAAATCGTAAAATCTTAAGAAAATGTTATCATTTTCCTCAAAAAAACAACGTTTGTTGAAATTGGCCAAATTCATTGAAGCATATTTTCGGTCGAAAGGCTAATTGTAACTGAGTATGTTATTTATTATTTGCTTTATAACAATCCTGGAATATTAATCTATATTATTAACTTTTTTTTATTAATTATGATTAATTTAAATTTTTTTTTCAAATTCGTTGTTTTTTTGGTAGAACATTAATTTTCAAGGTTAGAAATTCATCTTTTTCATTGAAAATTTAACTATTTTGTGAAAATTCGTTGTTTTTGGTTGTAAATTTAACTATTATATTGGATTTTTTTTTGTTAAAAAATTATCTTCTTAGTTAAACATTTATTTATTTAATTAAAAATTTAACTATTTCTTCAAAATTCGTTCTTTTTAAAAAATCTTTTATAAGTATTCGGAAATACTTTCAAGTTTCAAAATATTTTTAATTACTTCAAAACTTCACAAATTTTAAATATCTTTTAAACGAACCCGAATTTTTCTTAAAATTTTCAAAAATCTTTCAAAATTAAAAAAATTACCTCAAGATATTCCGGATTTTTTCTCGGAATTTTCAGAAATCTGGTGAAATATTTAATAATCTTTTCAAAATTTCATATGAATCTTAAGAATATTCTTTCATTCTCTTGAAAACTTTCAAAATTCTTGAAAAGTTTCTAAATTTGTTGTTCGAAATCATTAAAAATCTATTTTTTTTTCAATTGTTTTGAAATCTTTTAATTTATATACTTTAAAACTAGAAGCAAGATATCCTTTTTCTTAAAAGTTGTATCGCAAGATTTCGCATACATTGTTGTCGAAACCTGACTGTTCGCATTCTGTTGAATATGACTTTTAGTGGCTGTTTTCAGTTTGTTCTTTGCTGAGATTTGAAATTTTTTTAAATATAATATCGATTTTTCAAGATTTTGATTTAAAAAGATTTAAGAAGATTTCAAGATAATAAAAGCATTCTCTCAAGGTCCCTGGGAAATTGAAAATAATTTTTTATTTTGATAAATGAATTTTAAGCGAATATTCAAAAACATTTCAAGATATTTCAGAAACTTAAAAAAAATTGTTTTATAAATTTGCACAATTGAAAAAAAAATTCTAGAAAAATTCGAATTCATTTGAAACATAGTTTTTAATCTTTGAAAAATAATTGTAATATTGAGAAGATTTTTAAAAAATTAAATGAAAATGAAGATTTTTCAAGATTTTGGAACCATTTGAAGAATTTTGAAATGTATCAAGAAAATAAAAAAATTTTCTTAACATTCCTGGGAGAGTTTTTAATGTTTTTTTTTTATTTTGAAAAAATAATTTTTAAAGAAAATTGAAAAATATTTTTAAACACTTTAAACATTTCAAAAAGTGAGGCGACTAAAGAATCCCGAAAAAAAATTTAAAAACCGTCATTCCTTGACAGCATTGCAAGTCAAAGTGTGGATTTGTTTTGAAAGCGCGAGAGGAATCTTCGAGTCTTGTCACCTCTACTTCATATAACCGACGGAGAGTTTCCGAGAAATGTAACTCCCCAAACAAATTAAATAAAAATAGAATAGCAACTCTTTAAAAGAGGCTTTCTTGAAAGCTTATTATTTTTTTTTGTAGCTTGTGTAGTTTGTCCAAAAATATACCTTTTTTATATTATATGCTGTTTTTTCAAATTTAAACAAAGACTACGCGTTCTATCAAAAAGTGATGATTAACGAATTTGTAGATCTTTTTTAAATGCACGATTTTTTTCAATTTATCTTTTTTCGTACTTGTATACTTTGACCGAAAAATGGAATTTTTTATTATTTTTTTGTGCGATCAAAATGTGAATTTTCGATTTTTCAAGAAAATTCAAAAAGTTGTTATGACAATCTTTTAGGGTGTTCAAAAATCAATGTTTTGCTCTCACTGACTTTTTTCATATCGTGGGTTGTTTGTTTTTTTTAATTTTGTAAATGCTATAACTCTGGTAATTTGTTTTTTATCGAAAAAAGTCATGAGGATAAATTGTTCGTATTTTTGAATACTACGAATAACCGTACATGGAACTTTCAAAACTTGAAAAAAAGTGATCTTAAAGATTTTTGAAAATGTTCTAACTTTTTTAATTTTCATCCAAAATGGCTGGCTAACGAACTTGACGTTCAGATTAGGACACTAAAAGAGTATACCAAAGGCAAATCCAATCGGCCAATTCTTTCAAAAGTTATCGTGCTAACAGAATAAAAATCTACAGTCATACACACACAGTCACATGCATGCATGCATACAGGCAGGCAGACACATTCACAAAAACCTGTTTTTCGGGTTCAGGAGATCCCAAACCGTGGAGCTTTGACAAAAACGGTGGGGGCGGGGGGATGAATTTTACACAACTCTAATACCTTCTGTGATGAGAATGTAAAAAACAAAGAATGAAGAGAATATAAAAATTTGTAGTAGGTCTAGTACACCTAATATGAAATTAATCTGCCATTTTATTTTCTGAATGGCAGGGTGGATAGGCCTGTGCACGGAATACATGGGGAACCACTGAAAAAAACGAGTCGTAGCTATACCTCCTGGGTGGCATGGAAACGAGCTGTTTATAATAATTTGAACAACATTTGTATTAGGAGTAATTCACCTAATACGACATTAATCTGCCATCACAGAAAAAACAAAGGGTAAAAAGTGATACAGGTAATAATACTGGGAGTAATCTCGGAATGCAAAAAAAAATGAAAATCAGTAGGGGTTCCATTCTTGATTTTTCATTATATCCTTGCTGATCTTCATTTTCTTGCATGCCGAGATAACCTCCAGCATTTTTACCTGAATTACTTTTTATTCTTTGTTTTTTCTGCGATTGTATTTTTTGATTGGCAGGGTGGAAATACTTGTCTGTATCGAATAGATTGGAAACCACTGACAAAAAATGCGTGGTAGACCTAGGTCTCTTATTAAGTGACGAGGAAAGCTGTTCACAACAATGTTTAATTGAACAGGGGAAAAAACAAAAACATAAAAATGTGATTTTGCATAACAATTACTTTATATCAAAGTTTAATGCAGCTTCTTCTTTCTTAAAAAATCTGCCCGCTGCGCAGACACAGTCTGTAATGGCGCGCTTCGCACGCGGCTCGCAAGTTTGGGCGCGCCTATGGCGTGCGTCTCTCGGATCTCGCGGTTTGCAGCCGATAATGGGTTACCCTGAACTTCGCGCTCGGATATTTATTCTTTGCACTCGAAATGCTTAAACGAAACTTTAGCAAAAAAATCTCTTTCCGCTCCCAGTTTTTTAATGCATTTTCTACGTGATTAAGCCTTCGAGGACAACGTGGAATCGTGGGACGTATAGAGCAACGTGGGGTTTTGGCACACCCCACTCTGTTTTTTGCGTTTAAATTTTTAATGGCGCATTTCCGGGTTTCGAGAAATACTTGGATTCAATCCCAAATACCTATAATAAAAAAAAAAAAGAAGCAAAAAAAAAGAAATTCGTCAGGGGCTTCAGTGATACTGAAAGAGAAGGTACTCAAAGCGGGAAGCCTTCCTGCAACCTGTACACAGCGAATATGCGTTTTTTGTTCCGTTGGGGTGGCAATACACCCCACGTTGTCCTCGAAGGGTTAAGTATAGTTGATGATTAAATTGTTCAAAGCTTTGTAGGCTTTGAGGTACACATACTCATCGTGATACTCGAGCTACGCGCTCAATTACTCCCCCAATCCGATAGGCGGCATACCGGCTATCACCCCAAGACGTTCTAGGTCTCTAGGCATCTCTACCGACCACCTTCAATCAACGACCCCCGTGGAAATACGAACGTCGTTTCAAAGGCAATCTCCGACGCAATTCATCTGCCTCACTCGCTCTACCAGAGGGCCTAACACCTCCCTCCCACAGCAACACCTCGAAAGACGTAAACCAAATAAATGTACCAGAGATTAATTTTTTTGTCGTCCATGAGTTCATTCCCTCTCGCCCTCCACCTCCACGCGGCGCGGATTGGCCGGCATACCGGCTAACTCTGTTTCGCGTATCTCCTTCCCGCCAGCCGCCATTTCCATTTACCTCTCTCTCTCCCAAGTCTTTTCTCCCTCTTACCGGTATGAATCCGTGACGTCACCCTTGTCCCAACAACCTGAACGAATACCGACGTTGGTACGCTTGCCAACATATTTCTCTCTCTCACACTCGCATGAACATGTGACGTCACTCTTCACTGCGTTCAAGAATAAATATCGACTTAGCGCTCTTAGTCATGCGCCATCTTAAAACCGGCGGTAACTATAGTTACCCCCGAGTGCGCCCTCTTCCGTGCATTCCCACAAGTGCTGTGGCTGCCATCTTGGAACTAGCACTACCTACGTTCACACTGACTGCGCCGCCACCGTTTACCGTCGCCATATCGTAGAGGGACGGCCATATTAGAACTGGCCCGTCTTATGCTCGACTCGCACGCTCTGTCTCTCGCTCCCTCGCATTATCCGTGACCGAATGGCCAACGCCCACTTTACTTACCCATCTTACAAGTAAGTAAGCAAAATACCAACGAACTCTACACACAAAAATAAGGCCTAATACATCCTAGTGGGCCCTTATCAATTAGCGGCCCAACGTGAGACTCTAAAAAAAAAACTATATATATACATACATACATACATACATACATTGATTAGCAGTTCGAACTCGAAAGTTCATTGCCTCACTACCCGATTCGGGTAGTGTTTCTAGGTGGATATTTACTACCAATGTGGGCCCACCACACCCACGACGGGCCAACAGCACGCAGTATTCCTGAACGGTCACCCATCCAAGTACTAACTGCGCCCAACAATGCTTAACTTCAGTGATCTTACGAGAACTGGTGTTTTCAGCGTGGTATCGCCGTTGGCAAACTATATATATATATATTTTTTTTTTATTAGAGGTACCTGCACGCTCTAGCTAGTGGCAAAAAAGACTCAAGGAAATGTTACACGTTTACCAAAAAAAAAGCACTAGTAAATAGAACCATTTCAACACGTTCAACAAACATAACCTTAGTCACTTCCGGAAGCGACAGGAATAAAAATCCGGTGGCGCCCAAAGCAGCCCTATGCATCGCCCTCACTCTTTCTGTTCTCTTAGCATCCGGAGGGGTATCGTAGTTCAAATAAATTCAATAGATGGCGCTCCGATCAGCTAGTGTTGTTTTTGCATTGTTATGAATAGCAAAAATACTAAAAATCATTTAAAACTTGATACTTTTTATAAAAATAAAAGAAGAGCATAGTTTTCATTAACAATAAGCGCAGCGTCAATTATTAATAATAAAAAATTCATGAAAACATGTAATTTATTATTAGGAAAATTGAATATAAAGATGAATATTTTGAAAACAGTTTGAATTGTATTCATATTTTTCTATTTATTTTGCTAATGTAATTAATTAGTTTTATAAACAATTGTAATTGTTACAAATTTTGAACATTTACTGATAATATTTAATTAATAATAGTAAAAATAATATTTAAACCTTAATAATTAGCCTTATAATATACTTTTTTATTAATTCATCTAGAAATTTCCTCTCTCTCTGAAAAATATATATTGCATATAATTTATTTATAATAAATTATATATATATATATTAATTAATTAATGTAAAAATTGCATCAAAATAGTTTAGAATTGAAGAAAAACTATTTATTGAAGACACTTATAATTATTGGAAGGAATAATTTATTAAAAAGTGATTGACAAGATTAATGAGTGAAAAAATATATTTATATTAATATATAAAAGCATTTGAATTTGAAGGTATACAATTTTTTTCATATAAAAGCATTTGAATTTGAAGCAAACAATTTTTTTAAGTAAACGAATTAAAAATATTTCATTTCATTTTCATTATAAATCGCTTAGTAAATTAAACGTGAAAATATATATAATATACAGAGTGCACAGTCTTCTTTTTTTCTTAGTTTCTCCCTTTGCCTTGAAATTCCCCTTTTTCCCATATTCTCAAAAAACTTCCCATTTTTCCCCTTTTCTCTTTAAATATACGACATTTAAAAATACAATATTTGAATTACACCCATAATATTACAAAAAAAAAATATATATATATATATAATTAAAAAATGGAATATTTTAAATTCATCAACTGCAATGTAAAATTTAACGATTTTAAATTCAAAATATTTCCTATTGGTTCAAAAATTATGACAATAATGAAAAAATTAAGAAATTTAAAAATAAATTTTGTTCCGCAGTAACCATTTTTTTTTGAAAATGTGTAAAAACATGTTTTTTTTATTGAGTCCTATGCACACATTTAAAAAAAAGTTGAATATGTCGAATCTGAAATTTATTCAGCTGGAACCGAAGAAACATGTTGTTATTTTGTATTCATGGGAAACATTTTTTTTTTTCGTGGTGTATATATAGCGTTCCAAAATCGCAAAAAAAAAATGAAATCCCAAAAATCCTAAATGACGACAGAAGTTTTTTTTTCGAAAAAGAAAAATGATAAAATGTTTCTTTGGTTCCAGCTGAATAAATTTCAGGTTCGACACATTCAACTTTTTTTCAAATGTGTGCATAGGACTCAATAAAAAAAATATGTTTTTACACATTTTCGAAAAAATTGTTACTGCGCAAAAAAATTATTTTTAAATTTCGTAATTGTTTATTATTGTTCACTAGTAAAAGCTGTAAATATAACAAATTCGTCATAATTTTTGAACCAATAGGAAATATTTTGAATTTAAAATCGTTAAATTTCTAGATGAATTATTAAAAAAGTATATTATAAGGCTAATTATTAAGGTTTAAATATTATTTTTACTATTATTGATTAAATAATATCAGTAAATGTTTAAAATTTGTAACAATTACAATTGTTTATAAAATTAATTGATTACATTAGCAAAATAAATAGAAAAATATGAATACAATTCAAACTGTTTTCAAAATACTCATCTTGATATTGAATTTTCCTAATAATAAATTACATGTTTTCATGAATTTTTTATTATTAATAATTAAAGCTGCGCTTCTTGTTAATGAAAACTATGCTCTTCTTTTATTTTTATAAAAAGTATAAAGTTTTAAATGAATTTTAGTATTTTTGCTATACATAACAATGCAAACACAGCACTACTTGATCGGAGCGCCATCTATTGGATTTATTTGAACTACCATACCCCTCCGGATGCTAAGAGAACAACTACCACATATACATGCACGGGCGATGCATAGGCCTGGCCCAAACTAACCACCATCATCGAAAAACTAAACATGGAAGGAATGAGTACTGGCTCAAACACAAGCACAGTCCCAATCCACTTAGACCCAATCAGTGAAGCCGGTAGCAACCCCATCCCACCATATCAGGCCAATCCCGCAGTCAGAATTATTCCGACCAGCATGACCTTAGCCGACATTAAAAGACTGATTCGCGCCATAAGGGCACCAAACCTACCTGCGCCAGAATTTTCTGGTTTTGACCATGAGGACCCGCAAAGGTTTCTGCAAGAATTCGAAATTTACCTTTCTCGATCAGAAATCGACCAGGCCCATTGAACTCGTACGGCAGGTAAAGCATTACAAGACGGAGCAGGAAAATGGTGGAACGCTTACAAGTCGTTTCACCTTCCTTGGGAGGAGTTCACAGAACTATTCATGAAAAAGTACGCCGGACCGCAAACACTGAACCTTCTGCGTGGCGAACTGCACTCAGTAAAGCAAACAGACAAAGAACCGGTAGGACTTTTCTTACAAAGGAAGTGCCTACTAGCAAAACGATTACGGCCAACCGATACGGAAGAAGAGCACACTTCCTTAATTCTTGAGACAATTAAACCGAGTGTAAAAAAATCATCCGATCCCCAACAGCAATATAAACCTCGATGCTATTACTGCCCAGGGCGCCATCTACACAAGGATTGCCCTGTCCTGGCCCAGAGGAAAACGTCGTCCCAGCGCAGAACCTTCATATCCGTGTAAACATAGAGGAGAAAGAAATTAAAGCACTTGCAGACTGCGCTGTCTCCGACAATATTGTAAGTTCAAATATACTTACTAAGGATCAACTACGCAAGCTGTTAACCAGCCCTCCTGAAGCCGACCTCGCAGCCCGTAGTGCGACCATGAGACTTTGTGGTGCTATCAATCTCAACGTTATTATAAACAATAAGTCCTACCTAGGTTACTTCTTCGTCACAAGCGAATCACGCGACGAAATAATTTTGGGCAGACGCTGGCTTATTCGACACGGAGCAATCATCGATAATATTTCAAATTGTCTTTACATCGGCCTTCAGAAACGACAGAGAGTCTTCGCTCTTTACCCACTTCGGGAACCTATCCCCTTAGCCCCTGCCACCCTCAAACAGTCCCTT
This sequence comes from Andricus curvator, assembly GCA_932195095.1. Classification (NCBI taxonomy): domain Eukaryota; kingdom Metazoa; phylum Arthropoda; class Insecta; order Hymenoptera; family Cynipidae; genus Andricus; species Andricus curvator. Next base: position 115,429 of record CAKNYM010045698.1, on the reverse strand, counting down.
CTGCAAGAGTTTACCTCCGAAGGTGCACCAACCTTTTGGGACCTTGTTGATCGCCACCAACAAATTTTTTATCAAGGTTCGAAACTACGCAGAGCGCTAGCTGGATCCCATGAAATACACCTTAAACATGGGCAGCCTTTCCGTATACCAGTTAGAGGGTATTCTCCGGCCAACCGAGCTGTCATTGACAAAGAAATTCCAGAAATGTTGGCTGACGATATTATCGAGTCCATATTTTCACCGTACAGCTCTCCACCAGTTATCGTTACCAAGAAGGGCGGAACTAAAAGATTTTGCATAGACTATCGAAAATTGAACGACCTAACGATCGATGCAGCCCCTGCCTTTGCCAGTTATCCATGAAGCTTTAAAAGATCTAGGAGCAGCCAAGGTATTCACCACAATAGATTTAAAAAGCGGATACTGGCAAATCCCCCTTCATCCTGAATCAAGAAAGTACACGGCTTTCACCACGCCCGACGGAGGCCAATATCAATATGAAGTCATGCCCTTTGGTCTCAAAAACGCCCCCTGCACTTCCCAGAACTTAATGAGGGAAGTCCTGGGAAGTTACTGGAGAAAATTTTCAATAGCCTACGTGGATGATATAATTGTATATTCAGACACTGAGGAAGAACATCTGCTACACCTAGCCCTCGTTTTCGAGAAACTCGAATTTGATGGTCTCACATGTAATCCGAAAAAGTGCCATTTCGGAAAAACACAATTAAATTATGTAGGACACATCGTCACCGCTGATGGCAATCAAGCCCAGCCCGAGCATGTACATGCTATTTTAGAAGCGAAACCCCCACGCACACTTAAAGAACTAAGAATTTTTCTTGGTATATGTGGGTGGCTGCGTGAGTACGTCCTCCGTTTTGCCGAAGTCGCCGCTGCTTTAACCGACCTTCTAAAACCAAATCAAAAATTCAAGTGGGATCCGGAGGCACAATCCTCATTTGAAAACGTACAAACACTGCTATCGAGACCCCTCACCCTAGATCGACCGTATCCACGATTGCCCTTTATCCTCCAGACCGATGCCAGCACAAAAGATCTCGGCGCAGTTCTACTTCAGGAGGATGAAAATAAGAAGCGTCGAATAGTATCCTACGCAAGCGCAAAGCTCTCACCCGTTGAATCACGTTACCACTGTAACGAGCAAGAGTGCCTAGCCGTGGTGTGGGCTGTGAAGCACTATCAAACCTACTTAGAAGATAGCCATTTCACTTTGAGAACAGATAGCACGGCGCTAACCTGGCTCCACCATGTAAAGGATTTTCGTTCCAAATTAGTACGTTGGGCATGCCTACCCAGATCCTGAAGCATCGGTACCCGGAGAACCAGACGTTGAAAGGATGCTTCCACCTTCGCGAGAAGGAGTCTCACCAAACGAGACCGATACACGGGTGCGCATTAATGCAATCGACCATAGGCCCTTACTTGAACAAGTTTGTGAAGCACAGAAGACCGTTGCTGTAGTTAAGCGAGAGGTCGAACGATGGCATGAACTTCGGGCACTACCACGCCGAACTAAGATCGAGGAAGATTACGTGCAGGAGCATTGACTGGATCACCTCGGTTTCTGGAAAAGGCAATCAGAACAACCGACATGGTCAATACGAGTCCCTAAAATCATGATGGAACGAGTTCTTAGCGAACACCATGACTCCCCCCTGGCGGGACACCCTGGAATGGACGAAACATTAATCGACATCCAAACAAGGTATTATTGGCCGGGAATGCGCCGAGATGTTATGAAGCATCTAAGCTGTTGCCATCTATGTCTATGCACGAAGGCCATGCGCACAACTCGCCCAGATTATCTCCGACCACGCGCAGCAAAAACGCCATGGGAAACTATAGCCTTGGACCTAATGGGTCCTTATCCGAGGTCAACGACCGGAAAAAGTTTCATCCTCGTTGTAACTGATTTATTTTCTCGATGGGTAGAAGCATTTCCAATTGGTTCTTCTAAAGCACACGTCCTCGTCACTTTACTAGAAAGAGAAGTCTTTCCTCGATGGGGCTACCCTCGGCAAATATTGAGTGACAATGGCAAACAATTCACCGGTCACACATGGATCAACGCATCCCAAAAATGGAACTGTGACCTCTGGACAACACCTGTATATCACCCACGTGCTAATCCTACAGAAAGAAGGAATCAGGAGTGGAAAAAGGGCATTGGTTTGAGAATTGACCGAGGAAACCATCGTCGTTGGGACCTACACCTGCCGGAGATACTTTTTAACCTTCGTCGACGAAGAAACGCTGCCACAGGGCAAACGCCGAGTTATCTACTGTCAGGAAGAACGCTTCGACGCTCCGGAGAGTCGAGATTCGAAGGGGACGAGTCGCAACCAGTCGAAGACTTAATTACAAGAGAAGAAAGAGCGCGAGAAAATCAACGTAAATACCAGGAAAATTTACGCAGGACAACCCACGAGGCCCCAGTATCACCCCGGCGATCGAGTCTATGTAAAAACACACCCTTTATCTAATGCTGCCAATCACTTTAATAAAGGTTTCGCGCCGAAACGATCCGGTGTATACACCATCGAAAGCCGAGGGGGAGGGGAGGTTTATTGGATCGTCAAAGAAGGCAAAAGAATCAAAGTTCATGCCTCTCAATTGCTACCTGCACCACGAGAGGATCGTGAAGCACCGATTCAATACACTGTAAAAAATGTCCTCGAAATTTTACATATTCTGTCGCGGTAAAATTGCACTGATGCATAAAATACGCCGCGGCAGCGCATGTTATTTCACATTAGTTACTGAAAGTTACACCGTCGGTCGTAGGAAATAAAAGGACCCTGCACTAGCGTGGTAATTTTCCGCCAACTGTCGTTGTAATCTTACGGACTAAAGTAGCAGGATTCCACGGTACCGAACTGAATATTACAATGTGTTGGTAATTTTATGTTTGGAATTATGTGATTTTACATTTGATGTTAACAAGTCTTGTAATAATAAAATGTATTATTGTAGATAACCATGAATCAATCCAATGATCCAGTGTAGCTTCAAACTTGATCGGTTATTCGCTATACGTGTCAAAAAATTATCCTTGTTTCTGTTTCTACAGATATATATATATATATATATATATATAAAGTGAATTTGAATAAACTCGCGTGGAAAAAGTTTGAAGCGTCTCGGCGTCCTTGTAGAAACATAACCTAAATTTTGTTGTATATATATTAATTTATATTTGTATCTGAAATAATCTATGTACTTTATAAGTACTGCAAAAATGTAGAGAAAGCATTTAAAGACGAAAGTCAGATTTGCAAAGGATTCATTTCAAAGTTTTCCCATGCAATTTTTAGGTTATTGTTACTCTCGCTAGGTAAAAACCCATTAGCAGCTTCGAAATTTCACCACTGGATGGAAATGTTACGGTCGACTTTTTAAAATTCCCAACAGAGTGGGATTTTACATCTCGTCGCGGAAAGTTACCACGTTCGTGCAGGGTCCTTTTATTTCCTACGCCTGACGATGTAAAATTTCGTTGATTTTTTTTACAGTGTACGAAAGCCAATCGGAAAACGAAACGACAGACAGTGATGTCAGCGTCGTTCAGTCCGTCTCACATCACTCAAGCACCGGGGTACAGCCGACTTCACAACACGAAGTCGATCCACAACCGGCACTCAACCGCTGCGATGGCGCACTGCGCACAGCCACGCGCATATTCAAACTCCGGGGTACAGCCGACTTCACAACACGAAGTCGGTCCACAACCGGCACTCAACCACTACGGTAGCGTTCAGGTTTCTCACCAAGTGCACTCGTCGGATGAATCTGTAAAAGGGGCGTGGTTTACGAAAGTGAACTATGAAGTGCCATGTTCTTTGAACGGGTGCGTGTGAAAGGGTTTGGCGCGAATATAAAAATTGTCATGTTATGTTCACATATAACAACATAATATGTTTTATGTCCCTCAATTATATGATAATGGAGAGGCAGAAAAAGAAAATTATTGTTGCTGTAATGGTGCATTCATACCTGTCCGTCCGACCGGCGCGGGCAGAAAGTCCATGAGATTGAAAGAGATAGAGAGCGGAAATTTAGACAAAAAGTAGTCTATCTCTTTTACTCTCATGACTTTTCTGCCTGCACCGGTCAGAAGGACAGAGGTATAAATGCACCATAATTACATCGAACGATGATGTTAATAACAATCTTAGAAAGTGATGATGAAGATAGTGATTATGAGGTGGAAATTGGAATTGAGATGGAAATTTCGATGAAAGTTCGAGGCCCAAGGGAAACGCCAGTTAGAATAATAGGATTTGCTACTATGGGATTTTGGTATACTTATTTACACTCTTCACAATTCACTCTGCTTTTTACCGCGGGTTTTATTCAAGTTTCATTTCAAATATGCCCAAGTTTCCATCTTCCCGCTATTTCTTCCCGCCGATTTCGGTGATCACTCGCATCCACCTACCTTTTTTCAACGGTTGAAAAAGTCACCTATCGAGTGACCCCCACCCGTCACTCTGGTGATTTCTGAACGGTTCACCCGGCTCGATCCGCCCACTCACCTAGCGTCGCTGAACGGTTCCGCGTGCACTCGGTGAGAAACCTGGGGCTCTATTCTCGAGTTCGTTCGAAACTTTCCGTATACGTAAAGTTTCGAATGGTAACTTACGTATACGAGAAGAAAGTCGTATTCTCGAGCACTCTTCGAATTTGCGATTCGAGTTATTCGTATACGAATATATTGAACAGCGTTGCCACGTTTAACTCACATCAAAATTCTAGTGCTTTACTAGTGACAAACAATTTGAGCCAATGAAATTATTTGTAGAGTCATGTGTGAAATTGCGCCAAACATGTGGATGATTTAAAAATTGAATGCTTTCGCTGTTAGTTGAATTGCGAAGAAATATAAACAAAAATTATTACAACACAATTTATTTATAATGTAGAGAATAATTAGTACTTTCAGAGTTTCAGCAGACAAGTGGGAATTTGATTAACGCGATGTTATAAAAGTAGGATCACAACATAAAATTATATAAAATTATGATTGTATTATTATAAATTAGGTAGTGCAAACGTTTCTGGCAAATTTTGCCGAATTAGAACTTTTATTTCAAAATTATCATAAGATTTATAATGAAATGTACCTACAATTTATAATTAATTATTTTTTAACCTCAAAACGAAACAAATTTTCAAAGAATTTCAATACAAATTAGTATATGTGTCTCAAAAAAGGTAAAATATTCCCAAGTTTTCAAACCAATTAAACAATACATAATCCACTTACTGTATTAAATTTGTAAAAAAAATTTGTTTTTATCACTCTCGATCCTGTCACTTTTTATAATGCACGCCTCACAAATCATACAATTTAATCACTGCGCATGATCAAACTCTTAATTCGTATACGAATATAAGTTTCGAGTGGCATATACCCACTCGTTGCATTTCATACGTAACTTTCCGCATACGAACCGCCAGTGAGTGTTCGAGAATAGGGTTCATTGGAAGTCATTCGAAAGTCGCAAGATTCGTATACGAAAAAAACTCGAGAATAGAGCCCCTGAACGAACCCTACGATGGCGCACAGCCACGTGCATATTCAAACACCGGGGTACAGCCGTCTTTACGACACGAAGTCGGTCCACAACCGGCACTTCACCGCTGCGATGGCGTAAAGCCACGCACACACTCAAGAACCGGCGCACAGCCGACTTCACAACTCGCAGACGGCTCACAACCGGCTCTTCACCGCTGCGATGGCACTCACTCCAGTAACGGTACACAACCGTGCTTAAATGATAGTGATGGCGAACGGCCGAACTTTCTACGAACACAAATCGACTCTTCAGACGAGGATCAGATGGACCCGGAAGAAGTACTGCCAGACGCGGGAAAGCGCTACGGACTGCGAAAGGAACGAGCAGCCTATTACCGTGACGCAAGACCATACGCACCTCGTCGAAAACAGCGATTAGATTAAGATAGATATTAAGACTAGAATAACCAGCATATTTTTCTATAGTAATCTTTTAATTTCAGTGCTTAGGAAATTAGTTATAATTAGGTTAAGGGAAGCGAACCATTTTTTGTTCTTTCTTTCTCTCTTAGTGCAATCTATGCAACCTCAGCCCCGGCCGGGTACCCTAGCTATAAACTTTCTTTGCTTATTTTTCTTTCTATTTAGAGAATAATTTGTATTAGTATAAGTTAATGCTGCTAAAACAAGTGAAGGCCGAGGGATCAAAAGGGCCTAACTAACATTTTTTTCGAAATTGAGGTTTTTGCATTTTTGGATTCTTTGAACAAATCCCCACAACGAGATATAATGCAAAAAATTGACAAAAAATTTTTCAACTTGAAAAACGAAGGCAAAATGCGTTACTTGGCTAAGTCGAGGGGTATCGAGGGATCAAAAGGGCCTAACTGCTTATTGAGTCTTATGGGAAAACGTGGTTTTTGCATGCTTTGCCGAGGTTCTAGCATTCGGTGATGATATTTGAATCATCTCAGAGTGTCCGGATGTTACCGTAGGCTTCAAGGAAGCAACCGGCGGTCGATAATTTTAATTTTTTTTTGGTTATGGTGCTCCTGTCATAACAAACGTCATCGCGTGTTTGGTGTTTTCCGAGGATTATTCAAATTTGTAAGTATACGAATCAAAATTTTGAAAAAGTGCAAACGGGGTGTCATAAAGGAAACCCTAGCGAGCATTTTTGTTGTTTTGTTTTTTCTCTAGCGTTCAAATTGGCGGAGAATGCCGCGAAAATCTGACGCTCGGCGCATGTCGCGAATGCGTGGCGAGGAATATACGAGTCGCAATGGATGGCTCGGTGCAGATAGGCCCTTTTGATCCCTCGGTACCCCTCGACTTAGGCCCTTGCTTAACTCGAAAGCTCATAACTTTTTTGGATTTAAACTCAATCAATTCAAACTTGGGGGATGAACGTAAAATGGCATCAACAATATATAATACAAATATCAACTTTATTCAATAATATATTTCGGAATGAAAACGTTTTTCCCCCGCCATGCAAAATTATGAAATTGTCAGTTAGGCCCTTTTGTTCCCTCGGCCTTCAAGTGTCTTCCCCGCCCCGGGTAGGTATTGTTATACGCGCCTGAGCGGTAAAAATATGAGGAAATCAATATAATAAAATAAACTAAATTACCTTAACCTAATATGTTGATTCCCTCTTTCAGACACTTGTTTTACCGATAGAAATTAAGTCAACCACATTAGATATTAAGATTTAAATTTAATGCGTCAATCACGTGAAGGAGTCTTCGTCCTTGCCTTGGTCTGAACACACCTACTTTTAGTCTGTCCATGTCAAGTTAAAGACGCGCTCCACACGCGCCGGCGGAGTAGCAGAACCGGGTGAAGGAAAGTGCCGCGAATGCAGCGCCAGTGAAACTCTGCGCACGCATCTCCCGCTATTCGATTCTGCCCTCTCTATACGGCCTCTCGTGAAAATCTCCGGGAGTACGGCTATAAGAGGCCGTGCTCGAGCGAAAATCGATAGATCTGCTGCAGCTAGGCATACCTGGGAGCAGCAAAGAAAAACAGCCTGGTAATCCGGTTGTAAGCCTTGAGCTACACTATACCATTTTGTACGCATTGATAAATAAAACTCATTCTACGCAATCATGGTAAGTCGCTATCTTTACTGATTAATTCATGGAGAATAGACATAAGGAGCCCAAAGTCCTGTACATTGACTTCACCAAAAACGAGCATTTTTCTGTCGGATGTACAATAACGCATCGAAATGCTAGATCTTCTCGAGCGCGGCGCTAGTGTGGTACGGGTAACGATGGCCGCCGTCATGGCCCGTGTAAATATAACCTCGAGGTTCAAACATAAATACAAAATTCCTAAATCGTTTATACAATTTGTGAGTCATGTACAGAATCCTGCACATTTTCTTCTTTTACTTTTTAACCCGCTTTTCCTTGTTGAATTCTGAAAAGATACCAAAAAATATATTCTTTTGTATTTTGCTTCAATTTGGTGCTGAGGATTGAAGAGAGAAAAATTTAAACTTTTAACAACATCAAAAACCTGGATATGAATACAATGGAACTAAATTCCAAAGGAAACCGTTGGTGCATTTCAAACTGATGAAAAATTCAATATTTATAAAATACAATAATCCTGACTTTCACGTTGAAATCAAAATCTTAATTATTCTCTATTCGGATCTTTATACCGCGAAGGTTATGTCAATTTGTTAGCGCAAGAATTCAAAAGTACCAACCTCGTCCACTTCAGGATCTCTACAATTTCACACACTTCAAAAAAAGATGTTTCGCGGTGGATAAAATTATTTAAATCTTTTTTATGTCAATCACAATTTATCTCTGTAAATCACATGTCACAATCGTCAATAATTCAAAATGTGTCAATGTCAACAAAGACAGCTACCATTCAATACCCGTGCGACACTAGCGCCAGACCCGGGAACGGGAAGTATTGCAACCATTTTCATACAACAAAAATGTGCTCACATTCGGTTACACTACTTTGGTCTCCTTATGTCTATTCTCCATGGATTAATTACTACACTAACCTTCAAACTTGGCACAGCTGGCATACCGGCTGCGTCCACCAGACAATCTCTCTCTCTTTCTCTCCGTTAGGCAGCCGGCATACCTATAGTGACCAGATTTCCAACGGCCGAATCCGGGACATGTCACATGGTGGAGGTACATGACGTCACTGGGGGGTTGTAGAGGGGGGTCAGATGGCGGTCAATTCAAATTTGATTCAAATAATTTTGGTTTCCAAACGTATATTTAATAAGGATACATTTATATTTATACATATAAATAAACACATACGTATATATTATTCTCCACTTTATTTTGCGTTATAAATATGCAACATGGTTTTTATTATTTTATAAATATTTTTCAGACGAATGGATTTTTGTAAGTAATTCGTGGTTATTTTTGATGGAGTCGTAGAACGTTTCACAAGAACTCCCTAAGTTATACTTGACGACCAAGATACACTTTAAAGTTTCTATTGCGAATTGAGTTTTCTCTATGGACCAAATTTGATTTATTCCTGAAAAAAATCGCTCTGTGACGGCATTAGTCCCAGGAATCTTTGAAATTTGGTGTACTGTACCCTTTTTAAAATCTTTGAAACCTTCAAATCTCTTGAATGTTTTAAAATCGGTGTGAAATTGTTGTGAAATATTTTTAATCTGATGTGCACGCCTTTTTGAAATCTTTTAGATCCATGAAATCTTTGTGAAATGTTCAAAATCCTTTTAAATATTTTAAAATCTAATTTTGAAACTGAATTAACATCGAAATATTAAAGTCTGTTCACTGCAATCTATAAAATAATTGGTACAGTCTACAGAAAGTGCATTGAAATCTCTTTATTATTTCTGTAATGAACAAAAGATAAATTACATCTTGATAAATAAAAAACTTTTCAGTAGAAAGATTACTTCTAAACAAGATGTTTCGTTTATAATAGACTAAAAGATTTAAATTACTTTCCGTATTCCAATAAAATAACAGTTTTAAAAGCAAAAAAAAAATAATTCAAATTCAAGTCTCTTGTGTAAAAATCAAGGATGTTTCCACGTTTTCAAGGTTCAAAAAAATTCAAGGAGTATTCCAGGTTTTCAAGGTTTTCAAGGTCGCTGGACCTTAAGGTTGATCGAATCGAACGAGAACAGAAAATGAGACTATGAGAGTGAATCACTGCATACAAAAGACGGATCGTATTTCAAAAAATCAGGGGCTGCCTCCGAGTTACAGGTGCCCTCTGATTGGTTGAAATTCTGCGCCGCAAAACAGCATTTTTCAATCTCATCTTCGTCACGCGAAAACGTCAATGATTAAACGTACACCTCTGCGCATTCTATATACTTTGCTGTCTAAAGCTTTGCTTAATATTTGACACTTCAGTCTGATGCGGGATTAAAACAACCTAATCCGGGAAGTTTTCCGGGATGTACTCCAATCCGGGACACGTACCTCAAATTCGGGACGGTCCCGCATAATCCGGGACGGTCCCGCATAATCCGGGACGGTCCCGCATAATCCGGGACGGATGGTCAATATAGGCATACCCGATGTCGCGACAAGGCGATCGCCTCCCTTCCCTTCTTCCTCCCCTAATCCGATAGGCGGCATACCGGCTATCACCCCAAGACGTTCTAGGTCTCTAGGCATCTGTACCCATCACCTTCAATCAACGACCCCCGTGGAAACACGAACGTCGTTTTAAAGGCAATCAATAACAAATTTGTAGATCTGTTTTGGGTGAGCAACTTTTGTCTCATTCTTTTTTTTTTCGTAGCTTGCGTAGTTTGTCCAAAAATTTACCTTTTTATATTTAATGCTGTTTTTTTTACAAATTTAAACAAAGACTACGCGTTCTATCAAAAAGTGATGATTAACAAATTTGTAGATCTTTTTTAAGGTCATGCAACGAGAGGGTCACGTGACCACGCTAGTCCTCAATTTTTCTTTGTCAACTTACGTCCAAAAGAAATAAGATATCGCGCTCATAGTTTGGGAAATGAAAGAGGAGACAATAAAGTTCACGGCTCTGGTCTTTTTCGGTGGAAATTTTGAAAAAAAAATTCCGAATAAAATAAAACTGGAAGCTATATCGATACTTTCCATTGTCAATTTACGTCCACACGGAAGGAGATATCGTGCTGAAAATTTAGCGCGCTAAGTAGAAGGCTCGAAGGAAGGCGGCTCTGGTCCAAAATATTTATTATTGTGAAAAAAGTTTTTTTTTAAAATAATTTGGAGAATTACGGACCGTGCTGCAAAACACTGCAATAAATGGTCCATTTTGTGCGTGTCTGAAATACGTATCAGTTGTTTCAGAGCAGCACTATCGCAGCGAGCAGACAACTTCGTACTTCCACGGGTCTGTGGGTAAAACAGATTGCATGATTCGTCTAAATTACATGTATTTTTTCCCAAATTATATCCAAACGAAATAATATATCGGCCTGAAAGTTTGGAAAATGAAATGGGAGGCAATAAACTACGTTCCTCTGCTCTTTTTCGGTGGAAATTTTGAAAAAAAACGTCTTCTTTACCGGCAGAGAAAGATAGAAGTCAAACTTCTGCCGTGAAGCGGAAATGCATCGGTCGATATTTATTATTTTCATAAATAAACTTTTTTCTTCCCCCAACTCTGTGCCTTGCCACACACGGTCATGTACTATTTTTTAATATTTTCCGAAAATTTTACCGCGATATTTAAACTTTTATTTTTAAATATGGGTAAAAATATTGATCTCAGGACTGACTCGATTAGCTGTTATACTCGTTGCATGGCCTTAAATGCACAATTTTTGTCAATTTATATTTTTTCGTATCTTGTATACTTTGACCGAAAAATGGAATTTTTTATTTTTCATTATTTTTTTGTGCGATCAAAATGTGAATTTTCGATTTTTCAAGAAAATTCAAAAAGTTTTTATGACAATCTTTTAGGGTGTTCCAAAATCAATGTTTTTCTCTTACTGAATTTTTCATATTTATTTATTTATTTATTTATTTAAACAGTGAACGGGCAATGCCCTTTAGTACACACGACTCTTAAAAATGAGGATAATACTAAAATAGTGAAACTGTAAAATTGGCATACACAAATCTCAAGTTCCAGTTCCAGAAACAGGCTACAGAGCCATCTTTTCAAATTAAATTAGCGAAATCATATCGTTGGTTGTTTGGCTTAAAATTTTCATTTTCGTTTGTTTTTTTGAATTTTGTAAATGCTATAACTCTGGCAATTTGTTTTTTATCGAAAAAAGTCATAACGATGAATTGTTGGTATTTTTGAATACTACGAATAACCGTACATGGAATTTTCAAAACTTGAAAAAAAAGTGATCTTTAATTTTTTTCAAAATGCTCTAACTTTTTTAATTTTCATCCAAAATGGCTGGCTAACGAACTTGACGTTCAGATTAGGACACTAAAAGAGTTTACCAAAGGCAAATCCAATCGGCCAATTCTTTCAAAAGTTATCGTGCTAACAGAATAAAAATCTACAGTCACACACACACAGTCACATGCATGCATGCATACAGGCAGGCACACACATTCGCAAAAACCTCTTTTTCGGGTTCAGGAGATCCCAAAACGTGGACATTTGACAAAAACGGTGGGGGCGGGGGGATGAATTTTACACAACTCTAATACCTTCTGTGATGAGAATGTAAAAAACAAAGAATGAAGAGAATATAAAAATTTGTAGTAGGTCTAGTACACCTAATATGAAATTAATCTGCCATTTTATTTTCTGAATGGCAGGGTGGATAGGCCTGTGCACGGAATACATGGGGAACCACTGAAAAAAACGAGTCGTAGCTATACCTCCTGGGTGGCATGGAAACGAGCTGTCTATAATAATTTGAACAACATTTGTATTAGGAGTAATTCACCTAATACGACATTAATCTGCCATCACAGAAAAAACAAAGGGTAACAAGTGATACAGGTAAAAATACTGGGAGTAATCTCGGAATGAAAAAAAAAAATGAAAATCAGTAGGGGTTCCATTATTGATTTTTCATTATATCCTTGCCGATCTTCATTTTCTTGCATGCCGAGATAACCTCCAGCATTTTTACCTAAATTACTTTTTATTCTTTGTTTTTTCTGCGATTGTATTTTTTGATTGGCAGGGTGGAAATACTTGTCTGTATGGAATAGATTGGAAACCACTGACAAAAAATGCGTGGTAGATCTAGGTCTCTTATTAAGTGACGAGGAAAGCTGTTCACAACAATGTTTAATTGAACAGGGGAAAAAATAAAAACTTAAAAATGTGATTTTGCATAACAATTAATTTATATCAAAGTTTAATGCAGCTTCTTCTTTCTTAAAAAATCTGCCCGCTGCGCAGACACAGTCTGTAATGGCGCGCTTCGCACGCGGCTCGTAAGTTTGGGCGCGCCTATGGCGCGCGTCTCTCGGATCTCGCGGTTTGCAGCCGATAATGGTTTACCCCGAACTTCGCGCTCGGATATTTATTCTTTGCACTCGAAATGCTTAAAAGAAACTTTAGCAACAAAATCTCTTTCCGCTCCCAGTTTTTAAATGCATTTTCATACTCTGAATTTTCTACGTGATTAAGTATAGTTGATGATTAAATTGCTCAAAGCTTTGTAGGCTTTGAGTTACACATACTTGTCGTGATACTCGAGCTATGCGCTGAATTTTTGACAGACATTTTAAAATGTATATTTATTTTCTGAATTACCTTACAATAAAAAACTACAATGCTTTCTTCAGACATTCTTCTCTATCTCGCGTTGTGATGCTAAAAATAGGATTTTTGTTTTCATATTATTTTTCATGGATAAAACAAAAACTCCAACAAGTCTTCTTTTATACTTTTTACGTATCTCGCGTCTTTTGGCGTAATATTGAAATTTTCGATGTTTGCATATGCATACCCTTTTTCATAAATAAATTAAAAACGACGAGTCCTGCCGAAAAATGTTTCAAGGAAATTTTGCAGGAATTTTTAAAAGCTGAAATTTCTCCAAAAACTTTTCGCCGCATTTCGCGTCGTTTGGCTCAAAATTTGAATTTTCGATGTTTTACATAGTATTTTCGACAAATAAACCCAAAATTACAAGTCCTATCAAAAAATGATTCAAGGAAATTTTGTACGACTTTTTAAAAGCGATAGTTCGTCCTTAAGGCTTCTTCCCGTATTTTGCGCTATTTGGTTCAAAATTGGAATTTTTTTTCATAGTATTTTAGATAAATAAACCAAAAATGACAAATTCCATCAAAAAATGGTTCAAGAAATTTTTTAAGGACATTCTAAAAGCTGCAATTCAGCCATACCACTTTTTTCCGTATCTCACGCGAGTTTTCCGAAAATTTGCATTTTATTTTTTGTATAGTATTTTCGATAAATAAAACCGAAAATGACACATCCTAACAACAAATGCTCAGAAGAAATTTTGTAGGATTTTTTGTATATTATTTTCGAGAAATAAAACCAAAACATTAAGTCTTATCAAAAAATGGTTGAGGGAGAAATTGTAGATATTTTAAAAGGCTTCAATTCTTCTTTTAAACTTTCTTCACGTATCTGTCGTTGGTTAACAAACTCGCTCTTTCTTTTAGAATACAAAAAAGTGTGCCAAAGCTCGACGATTTGATCCGTTCATTTTTTCGAGAGTTATCATGTTTACGGACATACAAACAGACAGACAGACACCATCACCAAAACTTGATTTCCGGCATCAGGGGGTCTCAAAACGTGGAGATGCGTTCAAAACTGAGGTGTGAAATTTCGGCCTATTGTAATACTTTCTCAATCATAGATGATTAGAATGTAAAAATGATTACATATTTTAATGAGTGAAGACTTATTTTATGCATTAGAATTGTAATTCTAATTAGAAATTCTGATTAAAGTTTTTAATTGTTTATTATAAAAATTATTTCAATCAGAACGTTTTCTATTAAAAATTACTACTTCTAACTTAAAATAAAATCTCCTAATTTTGAAGGTTTCAATTAAAAATCACTTAACATTGAAGGCTTTTAATTAGAAATTATATAATCTTTATCAGTTATATTCGATTTTTTCTAACTTCGCAAGCGTTCCTCATTTAAAAGATGAATTTAATCAATTCTGAAATTATTAGATTTTGATCGTTTTGAAATAATAGCAATGCTTTTATTTATAACCCTGCAACCTTAACATTTATATATTTGCCAAGAAAAAAAAGTTTTGAATGTAAGTGCAAATTTAGTATAATTTTCTGGAGTTAATTTGTACATAGAATTGATTGGTACAGTTTACTTCTAACCTAGGATCGATATTAGGTATGTTAAGCTAACGTAACCACATGTTCCAATCGAGTTCAAACCTATTTCATAATTAAGAGCCCATTTAATGCTAATTTAATGCCCAATTGCCAAATTTAATGCTCCACTATCTTTTTCAAAAACTGTAGGTTACGCTACCTTAACGTTAAGCTGACGTAACCACTTGGTCGAATCGAGTTAAAACCTATTTCATAATTAAGGGCTCATTTAATGCTAATTTAATACCCTATTGCCAAATTCGATGCCCCAATATTTAAAAAAAAACCCGTGGGTTACGCTAGCTTAACGTTATGCTGACGTAACCACATGTTCCAATCGAGTTAAAACCTATTTCATAATAAAGAGCTCATTTAATGCTAATTTAATGCCCAATTGCGAAATTTAATCCTCCACTATTTTTTGCAAAAACCGTGGGTTACGTCAGCTTAACGTTAAGCCAGCCTAACCCCTGATTTTTTTTTAAACAGCGGAGCATCAAATTTGGCAAAAGGCCATCAAATTAGCCCTAATTGAGTTCTCAATTATGTTGTAAAAAAAATTTGATAAAGAAAATGCTTGCCTGATTTTCACGTGCCATTTTAGCGTTCAGCCAGCGTAATCTCTGTTTTTTTTTCAAAAGCAGAGCATTAAATTGAACAATAGGGGCATTCATTTGGCCTTAATAAATTAGCCATCTATGATGATATAGGTCATAACTCGCTTAAATGTAACTTTCACTTGTGGTAGGTCCCGGAAGCTGGAATTACAACATTGGCATATCGATATGGGCACTATGCCACAATTTAGTGCTAATTTATGGTGCAGAAAAAAAATTTTGTGCCCGGTAATTTTGGTCAAAAACATGTAGTAGTGCCAGCTTCAGCTGAAGCCACAAGTCCGGTATGCGAAACTCGGAAACTATTAGTGGTATCAAATTCTCCTTTGCGCAGGAATTTAGTGATACTTAAGTGCTCTGGATTTGTGCTATGCACCAAATCCTGGCACTTTTTTTTTACCAAAAACGTGTAGTAATGCTAACTACAGGTGACTCTGGTATGTGAAACTTGGAAACTATTAGTGGTATCAAATTCTTCTTTATGCAGGATTTTAGTGCTTATCTAGTGCTAATTTATGCCGCAAAAATTAAATTTTGTGTCCGGAAATTTTGGTCAAAAACACGTAGTAATGCTAGCTTCAGCTGAAGCCACAACTCCTGTATGCGAAACCTGGAAACTATTAGTGATATCAAATTCTCTATTGCGCAGGAATTCAGTGCTAATTAAGTGCTTTGGATTTGTGCTATTTACAAAATCCGGGCACTTTTTTTTACCAAAAACTTGTAGTAATGCATGCTTCAGGTGACTATGGTTTGTGAAACTCGAAAACTATTAGTACTATTAAATTCTACTTTGGCCAGGCTTCTAGTGCTTATTTAGTGCTAATATATACCGCAAAGACTAAATTTTGTGCCCTGTAATTTTGGTCAAAAACATTTAGTAATGCTGGCTTCAGGTTAGTCGGCCATTGCTGTCCCACGAAATTATTTTCATCCAATTATTTGTTTATAAGAAATTCAACAAATGTTTATACTTCTACAGTTCTACAGAAAAACATTTCTAAACTGTTGTGTCAACGATTCTAGCTCGTTTTGAATGAATCTGAATATTTTATAACGAACAGTATTTTTCAAAAGTTAAAAATTTTGGTTATTGTCATTTTGTTAATGAAATAAAAAGTAATAAAAACCTTTTTAAAAAAAACAGATGTCAACGATTTATGCAGAATTTTATTAATTTTTATTTATAAAAAAATGTAAACATGATGAAAATAATTGTGTCCTACTGAGCCGCGCCGCGCCATAGAAGACCTGACTTTTGAATTTGTTCTGGAAAACTAGTGGCAAACCCACTCTAATAATATCAGGACTCGTAGACCACACTTGTACCTTCCTTTGACAAAAAAAGACAAAAGTGGCATTTTTTAGATAACGCGTTTTTCATTTGTATTCTTTTCACAAAATTTTTGAAAAATATTGGTGGGATTTTTTGTCACCACCAAGCAATCATATATATGTCCTGAATTACAGTCAAATCCCATCCCGACACGAAAATTTCCGTGATCAATTGACATGGACTCCACCAGTTTTCATAAGTATTGCCTTTTATCATACATCTTCACATTTTGGATTAAGCACTATTACTATCGAAAGAATAATCTGATTGGATTGCGCTTTAATAATGTACCTGAAGTTCTGAACGTTCAAACGAACGAAATACTTTTCTTAACTTTATTTTATCTAAAAAAATTGTTCTAACTACAATTCAAAATAATGCAATATCGGTTTTTTTTGTAATCAATTTTTTCTAATATAAGTACATTAATATTTTAATGTGCTTGAAGTTCTGAACGTTCAAATGAACGAAATTTTTTCTGATAGCTTTACAAACTAGAAACAGCGCTAAAATATTGATTCAATTTATATTGCAAATAACAATTATAAAATAAACTTCAAATGCATTATGTTAATTGTAGTTGGAATAATATTTTTTGATAAAATAAAACTGGGAACAAATGTTTTCATTCATTTAATGGACGAGATCATTAAGAAGCCAATTTTGACCTACTGTTTCGGTTTTATCCGCCGAAAATTTATTTGAAGAAATATACAATTCCATTTTCCAGCAAAACTATACGAGATACGAAAAAAATTTTCAGAAGCAAAATTTATCATTTTAAAAAGGTCTACAAATTTTCTTCAGTCCATTTTTTTTGTTTTAATTGTGAAAAATGGAATACAAAATTTTAATTTTCTGAATAACGACAGAAGCTCTAATCAAAATTGCTACAAATTTGCTTGAAATCATTTTTCGATAAGACACGTAGTTTGAGTTTTATTCGCGAAAAATTAGATTAAAAATCACAAAATTAAATTTATGGAAAAACGACACAAGCTAGGTACAATGAAATGCCTAACAGCAAACATTTTTACTTAAAACAGAAATCCCGGGCACAATCACCAAATTACACATCTTAATGGTTTGATCTCTAATTTTAAGATTTATGCACAAACTAGGACTTAATTAGCAATAAATTCCTGCGCAAAGGAGAATTCGTTACCACTAATAGTTTTCAAGTTTCACATACCAGAGTCACTTGAAGCCAGCATTACATGTTTTTGACCAAAATTTCCTAGCACAAAATTTCATTTTTGCGGCATAAATTAGCACTAAATAAGCACTAAATTCCTGCACAAAGAAGAATTTGATACCACTAATAGTTTCCAAGTTTCACATACCAGAGTGACCTGAAGCTGGCACTACTACATGTTTTTGACCAAAATTACCGGGCACAAAATTTTTGTTCTGCAGCATAAATTAGCACTAAATAAGCACTTAATTATGGCATAGTGCCCATATCGATATGACAATGTTGTAATTCCAGCTTCCGGGACCTCTTGTGGTTACGGCAGCTCAACGTCAAGCCAGCATAACTTCTGGTTTTTCATAATAAGTGAGTCCTTAATTACTCTCTACATTTGAATCAGTAAGAAATATAGCACTAATTGAAATCAGTAAGGATTTTCACTGAAAATTAGTGAAATCGCAATGATTTAAATGTAAATAGTATGGTAATAAAAGAAATATGATAAAGGCAATACTTGCCTTATTTTCGCGTATCACCTTTCAATTAATATAACTATTTTAATATTTCAAGCGGGAGAGCATTTACTATATATATTTATATATAACTCTTTTGTCGAATTTAAAGAGCTTATTGAAGAAAATTATAATGCTTCATAAAATTTCAAAGATTTTCAAATATTTTAAGATTTTTTCCGCTTTCTATTCGTAGGAATTTTCAATTGATTTCGATGTTTTCGAAGGAATTTCAAAAATTTTCAAGAAATCCTCACATGTTAAAGCTTTTTGAGAATTGCCAGGAATTAAAAATTATAATATTGCAGTTCAATTATTATAACTATTTTAATATTTCAAGCAGGAGAGCATTTACTATATATATTTATATATAACTCTTTTGTCGAATTTAAGGAGCTTATTGAAGAAAATTATAATACATACATACATAGATTAGCAGTTCGAACTCGAAAGTTCATTGCCTCACTACCCGATTCGGGTAGTGTTTCTAGGTGGATATTTACTACCAATGTGGGCCCACCCCACCCACGACGGGCCAACAACACGCGTATTCCTGAACGGTCACCCATCCAAGTACTAACTGCGCCCAACAATGCTTAACTTCAGTGATCTTACGAGAACTGGTGTTTTCAGGGTGGTTAAAGCTTTTTGAGAATTGCCAGGAATTAAAAATTATAATATTGCAGTTCAATTATTATAACTATTTTAATATTTCAAGCAGGAGATCATTTACTATATATATTTATTTAATTAAAGTGAAAGGTATAAGATGACCTACTTCAGACCAAATAAAAAGACCTTGATGATCGAAGAAAATTATAATGCTTCATAAAATTTCAAAGATTTTCAAATATTTTAAGATTTTTTCCGCTTTCTATTCGTAGGAATTTTCAACTGATTTCGATGGTTTCGAAGGAATTTCAAAAAGTTTCAAGAAATCCTCACATGTTAAAGCTTTTTGAGAATTTCCAGGAATTAAAAATTAAAATATTGCAGTTCAATTATTATAACTATTTTAATATTTCAAGCAGGAATAAATTTAATATATATCTATATATAACTATTTTTCAAATAAAAAAAAAATTATTGGTTCCTCGTTTAGAGGTAGGCCGGGATTCGGCAGATGAGCGCATATTAACTCCTATCTAATACAACGCTGCTGAAGGCTGATAATCTTCTCAGAATGAATCACCAACCAATTGAGACTCTCGCTTTCCTTTCTCTGTCCTCACCCCCCCCCCCCCACAGTAACAGAAGTTTTGGTGGGACTGACGTTACAACTAGACTCTCCACCGTACGACGAATAATCACTTAACTTGGACATGATTTCGGATCGCAAAACAAATCTCGCGTATAAAGGTGATAGTTGGGTGTACAATTTAAACATGAATAATACAAACAATAAAGTAGCCTCGGAATGAAATGAAACTTTGATTGATGAAATACATACACACGGTAAACGTAAAGTTCGAGTTTCAGGCGATGAATGGAGACTGGGTGTTTGGAATGCTAGAGGAGTGAATGATCCTCAAGTAAGAGAACTACGAGAAACTATGCATGCAAGGAAACTAGATATTTTATGTGTACCTGAGACGAAGAAAAAGGGTTGCGAAAGTAGAAACATAGAAAATGGAGTATTGAAAGGCGGTTTTGCAATATGGTCAGGAGTAGGTAGTGAATCAAATTGTAGTCAAGGGGTCGGTTTAATTATGAATGAAAAAGCAAGACAGCATCTCAAAGATCAAGGATATGTATCGCCCAGATTGCTGTGGGTTAGAATGAAGGTAGGAATAAGATTATTTATCATAGCGTGCTACGCCCCAGTTAACAGTGAGCCGCGAGAAGCCAAAGACGCCTTCTGGGACACTTTAAATGATACAATAAGTACTTTCGATCAAGGTGAAAGAATAATTCTGCTAGGAGATATGAACGGATGGGTCAGCGTCCAACGTCAGGATACAGATACAGAAAGGGTGCTAGGTAATTTTGGGGATTCAACAAGAAAAAATTATAAGGGGAAAAATTAGTTAGCTTATGCTTAGAAAAGGGCCTATTTATTACAAATACATGGTTTCGACATAAAATGATCCACACGTACATCTGGTGTAAAGGAAATAACCACAGTGTAATTGAATTCGTTATTGCAGATGAAAGATTAAGAGAACTAGTCAAAGATACAAGAGTCATGAGGGGTTTCGAATGCAATACTGATCATTACCTTTTAGTCTCCAAAATAAACTTAGGGCGGGGATGGAGAAGAAAGAGAACAAAAAAAAATGAAACAAACGCGAATAAAGATTGAAAATTTATAGAAACCGGAAGTGCGAATAGAGTTTCAAAATAAGTTAAACGAACGCATAGATAGGGCAGTTTGGGAAGCGCTAATAAGCAATAAAGATATAGAGGGCGCGTGGACTTTGTGACGGGATATCATTGTTAAAACTGCAATTGAAGTGTGTGGTATGGCACTGGTAGGAAGAAAGTCTGGTGATGCGTGGTGGAATGATGAAATTCAAGCAGCCAAGCAAGAAAAGGAAAAAGCGCACAAGAGAACATTAAACATCACAGGTCTTAGCGATGAGAAGAGAAATAGACTCGAAAATGATTACAAAGACAAAAAGAGGAAAGTTAAACGACTAGTCAAGGAGAGTAAAGATAAAATTAGAACAGAAGAAGAGAAGAAAATACAAAACTGGTTTGAAGGAATTATGACACTATTATTTAAACTAATAAAAGAAAGTAAAAGTACAGAGTTTGTCAGCATGAGAAACAGCAAAGGTGAAATGCTATATGATATAGACGGGATAGTAGACGTTTTGAAAGACTCTTTTAAAGAATTATTAGGAGGTGAAGATATAGGGCAACAGAACTGCGACATAGAACATAATGCATTAGAAAACCCAATTGAAAAAGTCTGTGTCACTGAGGTTAGAGATATAATTAAGAACTTAAAAAACGGTAAGGCTGCTGGCGTAGACAGTATTAGCGCTGAAATGCTTAAATACGGCGGCGAGTACATACCTCACAGGTTGTGCGAATTGATAAATTTATGTATCAAGATGGGAGAAGTCCCAGACGATTGGAGAAAAGCGATCATCGTACCAATATACAAAAGAAAGGGAGATAAAAGCAACTGCAGTAATTACAGAGGTATCAGCTTACTAAGTACCGTAAGTAAAATATACTCTTCGTAGGGTAATGAAACTTACAGAAGAAAAGATATGGGAAGTCCAAAGTGGATTTATGTCAGGAAGATCGTGTACAGATCAGATATTTAGTTTAAGACAGATCACAGAAAAAAGCTTAAGAGTAGGAAAGAAAGTTTTCTGTGTATTTGTTGACCTAGAAAAAGCATTTCACAAGGTAAATAGAAGTAAACTTTGCGAAGTCCTTAAAGAGTACGGAGTCAATGGATGGCTTCTACAAGCAATAAAATCAATATATACAGGTAGTAAAGCGAGTGTAAGAGTAAATGGGAAACTGAGTGACTGGTTCGATATTATGCAAGGCGTGAAACAAGGATGCGTTATGTCCTCATGGCTATTTATCATATTTATGGATAAGTGTCTAAGAATGGCCCTCTTCGACGAAGAAGGTGCAGATATCGAAACAGTGAAGGTACGTGGGTTAGCTTTTGCAGATGACAAGATTATTATGGCAGAATCAATCGAGGACTTGCAAAGAATGTTGAATAAACTTAATACAAGCATGAAGAACATGGGCCTTAAAATTAACGTAAATAAAACAAAAACCATGGTGTATGAAGGAAAAACGGAGAAAACAATGTGCAACATTGTCCTAAATGATGAGAGATTAGAACAAGTTGACAAGTACGTATATCTGGGTAGCCTATTCACTGGCGACGGAAAAATAGATGGGGAGTTAGATAGGCGCATAAATAAGGGTAAGCAGGTTATCCGTAGAGCAGGGTCCATGCTCAGAAATAAAAACATATCAAAAAAGCTAAAATGGCCATACATAATTCTATATTCGTACCGACTGTACTATACGGTAGCGAGACATGGACCTGTCAAGAGAAGGATAGGAGTAAAATTAACGCAATTGGCATGAAACCTTTTCGCACAATATGCGGAAAAACACTGATGGACAAAGTCCGAAACGAGATAATCCTCAAAGAATGTGGTGCAAAAGAGACAATAGTTGACACATGGGAAAGAAATCAGTTAAGATGGTTCGGACATGTTGAATGAATGAAAGATGAACGACTAATAAAACAAGTGTATAAAGGTACAACGTATGTACAATCATGTCAGAATACCTGCTTCTACTTTACCGATGTTTTGAGATAACAGGAAGAAGCTGCAAGGATAATAGATTAAAAATCATTATACCCTTAGAGCCCCACAGCAACGATTGTACCTACAGAGAAAGAGTGGAGGAAGGTAGTACGGAGAGGGCAGTAGCTACGCACGGCACGAAAGTAGTTGATATATATATATATATATATA
>CAKNYM010045698.1:76448-92369 GCA_932195095.1 Andricus curvator | reverse complement strand
ATATATATATATATATATATATATATATATATTGTTCCCCCACTCCTCCGCCACTTGCCCCATCTAGGTCTATAATATCTTTGCTATGGGTTAATTTAGATGCAGACACAACCTCACCTGTCAAAAATGTAATCCAGTGGCGACACTTAACCTAATTAACGGTGAGTATTTTTATACATTTGCTTATTGTTTATTATAATTAGGAATAGAACCTGCATTTTTTTTCATCTAAGATATCCTTGCACCTTCCTTTTATGCTTTCTAAGTTGGTCCCAGTTACTATTATTAGTTTTTTGCTCCTCCCAGCAAAAAAGAACGTATTGATACGAACTGAATTGAAAAGACTAAGACACCCTGCAAATCCCGCTTTGCGACAATGACGCATTGGACCTATGTGTCAATGCGTGTAAATTCGTGAAGACGGTATTTTAATTTTGAATCTTTCTATACGTACAAATACGGTGCTAAGGTCTAAAGTCAGCGAATACACGTCAATGCGTCAGCACGCAAACGCCTTAACATTAGTCAATGCGTCTGAATTCGCGAGAGTAAAATACACACTTGAATTCGCCCCAATGCGTCACGGCGAATTTCAGCAAGTGTCGATTTATACAGTTTAATCCGTAAGACCACCTATCACAAGGACAATTACTTGTACCGAATATTTTGGGTACAATCGTTGTAGCTCTCTTTTAAGGTCTTGATACCTCTCCTCTTTTTCTTTCTCCTTTGCAGTGATGTTGTATTCGGACGGAGCCGAGAATTCGATCACGAATATAGTTCGTTTCTCGAAGTCTTGGAGAACAATGTCAGGCCTCGATTGCGCAACGGAGACTGCTACCCGAAAATCGTAGTTCCAGAAAATTTGGCACTTCTCGTTTCGGACAATCGACTCTTATCTCCCTTGGAGCGTTCGGCAGGGCAGGGTCGCGGCCAACACCGTAAGAGCGACAAAGATGGTAATAAAGCACTCTTAGGGCCGCATTATGTCTGTAGATATACGTCGTTCCCGCATGGGTCGGACACCCTGATAGTATGTGTTCTAGGTACTCAGCGTGTGCATGACACGCTCTGCACCTATCACTGGGAACTTCTTGACATAAAATGCGCTCACGGTATACTAAGGTGGAAATGACACCGTCCTGGCATGCGAAAATAAAACCCTCTGTACCTGAATTAAGCCCTGATGATTTGAGGAAAGCAAAAGTTTGCTCCTTCGACAAGGACTGTCTCTCTACATTTCTGTGAAAGTTTCCGTGCATTTTCTTGTCGAGTAGCTCTTGGTGAAAATTTTCAACCTCTGCTTTCTTCACTTTGGTTTTTAGAAGTGAAGCATCTAGATGAAGTAATGCACTCTCCTCACTTCTGATGTTAAAATTCAGGCCAAGGGTCTCGGCCGCTTGCTCCGCGGCTTTGTAAAGGAACGCTCCTTCACCAATCATCTCGTGGTTCCTGACCATCTTTAGGAGAGGATCTCTGCCATTCGCAACGATGTAAGCTGTACTTAGAACAATCCGGTTATGAAGACACTGGAGATTCAGAAGTCCCCGTCCACCTTGACGGCGTGAAATATATCATCGCGGAACTGACAAATTGATATGCAAGCTTTTATCTTCTTTATTCATAATGTGTCCCCTAAGGGTTTACATGACCTCCGTTTCTTACAAGACCATCTACAAACTTTATATTATCTTATCCTTACTATTTACAAAAATTTACAAATTTACATCAACTCTTATATCTATCTCCTTACTTCTATATTAATCTAGCGCCAATTTACTGTCGGAAGAGTGAGCGAGCGATCGAAAGCGAGAGAGCGAGCGAGTGAGAGCGAGCGCATCCGCATCTTAATCTACTTATACTATTACATAATATCTACATGTAACTACTTACAGACCTTTACGCTTCTAATCTATGCGACTTCCGTTTCCTTTGTCCTTCACTTGCACTTCTCTTCTATCTCATTCTCATTTTGTCATTTTTCCATATCCATTCTTTCATTCTTTCTCATTCGCCCCTCTAGCCCCCTCCAACTCCTTCATCCACTCCTCACCCATTCCATCCTCACCTAGGATATTTACCACATTCTCTTGCCAGCTTCCTTTATCTTCCATTCCTCTCCTACATCCGTCTCATACATGCTCCCATGTTTCCTCCTCCCATTCACATATTCTGCACTTTCTGTTCTCTTCCTTTTCCCAATACATCCCCTCCCTTACCTCGTTTCCCAATATAAATCTTGCTATTCTGGTCCATCGTCTCTCTCCCCATCCCTTTTCTAAATACTTTGGTACTCCTTCCTTTATTATCAACTTATACCATTTATTATATTTTGATTCCTCAATCATTCCCCATCTTTCCATTAATTATCTTTCCCTGTCCCTTCTCTCCAATTCTTCATAGCTTACTCCACTTCTCTCTCCTATATCTCTAGCACTAAAAAACTCCCTCCTTTCTTCTTCCCATCTTGTTAGTTCTACTGCCCTCCCGCTCCTTTCTTCTACCTCCTTCAAGCACTTTTTCGCTAACTCCCCTCCCTTCCCCTCCCTTAACTTCATCTCAAATTGCCATGCTCTCTTACCCGCTCTAGTACTTAATTTATCTCTCTGTGCTTCTTCTCTCACCATATATCCAGGCGTCCTCCAGTCTACTCCTAGCGTCCACCTGACATACCTTTCATGTAAACTTTCAAGCTCTTTCCTTTCCTTCCATCCCCATATCTCCGCTCCGTAACCTATTACCGGCCATACCAGCGTACTAAATAACCACATTCTCCTTCTCCAGTCTTTCTTGAACCTTCTTTTTCCTATTCCTCATATCTGTTTCATTATCCCTGCCGCTTTTTTATCCTTTCTCTTATATGAACTCTATGATCTCCATTCATTTGCAAGGTATATCCCAAATATTTAAACACCTTTACTTCTTCTAACTTTACTCCCTTCCATCTCCCAGTCCATTCTTTCTTTCTTCCCCCTCCTTTTCTAAACCTCATTATCTTTCTCTTTTCTACATTTAAATTCAATTTTTCCCATCTAAATATTTCTCCAATCCTGTAATTAAGCCTGTCATCCCTTCTTCATCCTCTGCCATCAACACTATATCGTCCGCGTATGCCAGTGTATATATCTTTTCTTCTCCCATCCTAACTCCTCCCCATCCCTTTCTCTTCATTTCTTCTTCTAGGTCTGAGATTAATATATTGAATAAAAGTGGACTCAGAGGACATCCTTGCCTTACTCCTCTAACTAACCAGAAACTTTCCCCTACTTGCTCTCCTACCTTTACCCTGCTTCTTGTCTCTCTGAAGATTTCCGATACTCTCTTTATTAAGCCCTCTCGTATGCCCCTTTTCACCATAACTTTTTCTTGCTCGAATCTGTCCAATGAGTCGAATGCCGCCTTTAAGTCCACGAATATTGCTATCATTGTCCCTTTTTCCCTTTTAATCCTTTTATTTATCAGATAATTCAGAACATATATGTTGTCCATAACCCCCATTCCTTTTCTAAACCCTGTCTGATTCGGTGGCTGTATCTTTTTTTCCTCAACTTCTTTCTTCAATCTCTCCGACAAAACAGTTACATATACTTTATACAATGTTGGCATTAGCGTTACACCCCTATAATCTTTAACCTCCTCCCCTTTGCCTTTCTTCACTATGGGTACCATGGGTGATCCGAATCTATATAATCCCCTACCTCTAGTTTCTTGACCATCTCTCTTACCTCATCATCTACTATCACATAATCAATTACCGTTCCCCTTTCACCTCCCGAGCGTGTATATTCCCCTTCCTCATCTCCCTCTATATTACCGTTTAAGATAAACCATCCCAACTCCTCCAAGCTCTTTAACAATTTCTTTCCCTCCCCATTTAGTATCTTGTCTTTGGATTTTCTTCCTCTCTCTCCTCCCCATTCCCTTCCTCCTCTATCTCCTGTTCTGGCATTGAAATCTCCCCCTATTATAAGCCTAATCTCTTCTTTATTTTCTTCAATCATTTCTTTCATCTCCTCTAATTTCTCCTGCATGTCACCGTTCACATAAACCCCCACTATCTTCCACTTCTCTCCTCCCATCTTTACCTCTTCTACTATTAATCCTTCTTTCATCTCTTTCTTATCCTTCCCTGTTATACATTCGTTTCTTACTCCCATCACCATTCCTCCCATTGCTCTGCCTTTTTTATTCTTCCTCTTTGCATTTTGACATTGCCATTTGTAACCTCTTGGTAACCGTCGCCTTACTCTTTCCCATCCCTTTTCATCTAGCCACGTCTCCATCATTACTACTACATCCCATTGTGCCAAATTTCTCATAAACTCCCTATCCTTTCTCTCAAATCCTGCTATATTCCAGTAACATATCCTCCATTTTTCCCTACCTTCATGTCTCATCTCTCTTTGCTTCTTACTATTTCTTATTTTCCTTTCTCCCGTTCCTTTCTCTCCTAGTTTCCCGGTACCTCATTTCTTACTTTGTCATCACTTCCCTTTTATGTTCCCATTTCTTCAGCTTCACTAGTACCATTTTCTCTCCTCTTCGCGTTTCCTTTCCTACACTTCGCATTTCCTCTATCTCTACTTTAGCATCTATCCTTTTTAGCACATTTTCCACTCCTTCTTTCAATTCCTTTCCTTCTAATCTTAGACCCTTCATCACTATGTTTCTTTTCCTTTCATCTCTTTCTTTCCTTTCTAATCTTCTTTCTATTTCCCTTATCCTTGCCCATTCATTATTCCCACTCTCCCCTACATTAAACTCCAGTTTTGATTTTTCGATCTTCACTATCCTACCCTCTATTTGTGCTACCTTTTTATTATGCTCATCCTGTTTTTCTTATCTTTGTTCTGAAATCTGCATCCTTTTTTCTAAATTTTCTCGAACTTCTTCCCATTTTCGCATCTCTTTTCTAAGTTCGGCCATTTCTGTCCTAATTTCTTGTTTTATTTCCTCTCCTCTTTCTTCCTGTCGTTTTTCGTTCATCTGTATTACCTCTATCATCATTTGACGCAATTCTTCTAACTTTAACTTTTCAAATTCTATCGGCCCTCTAGGTTCAACTTTGTCTTCCTCTTTGCCCTTGTCTTTCTCCCCCGCTCTATTCTGTTCTTTTCCCGGTGGTGTTCTGATCATTTTCGAGGTTTTCAGGGTGGACCCTACTTCTAACTTGTCTTCGCTACTTCCTCTTTCTGCCCTATCCCTCTTCCTATTTATAAACGGTTCGATTGAGCCAAAACTATCTGCCCTCAGTCTCTCCCTATCTACCGTTTTCCTATACTGACCCCTTCTTTTTGTCTCACTTTTCGGCGTGCAGAATACGTCCTCGACAGAATCCATTAAAGCGTAACTTGCGTACCGTGTAGTTACTGTCACCACAGCGCTACCTCAACCTGCTACCGTACCTTCTTCCGTGCTTCTCTCTCCCTATCCCTCCCTGTCGCCGCTACTCGGCTGCACCTGTCTCCCCACCTTGCTCCTCACGCTAAACCTCTCAGCCTACCCAAAATAGTCTCAATCTCTCGAAATATCACACAAATCTTCACTTTAATTATTTCAAACATACAAACCCTCACTCACAAAACCCTCCAACATACTCGTCCCATCAACTCACCTCCAATTCCACTGCAAACTCACTACAATTAGCACCACTCAATTACCGCTACCTTACACTTTCATGCCGGAAACGGAAGCCTGCAAGCTTTTATGCATATGCATATCTTACGTGTAATGACATCAAGGGCCTTAAGCTCGTTCTTCGTCCATTGAACTACCCCAAACGAGTAGAGTAGAACCGGGACGGAAAGCATGTTAGTCGCAGATACCTTGTTCAACACCGACAGATTGGAAGACCAAATCTGTCGAAGAAGATGCTTGTATCTGTTTCGGAGAGATTCCTTCACTGATGTTACGTCCTGAATGCGGTTTTGAGGCACGCCCAGGTATGTATAGGTCTCTCCAGTATTAAGATGTCTGATAACACTTATTTATATCCACAAGCTCAGGCTCCTTGGGAACGCCAGTAATCTTTCCTTTCTCCAGATTAATTTTAGCACACTTGTCCAAGCCAAAGTCCATCCCAATCTCTCCTGTGTAGTTCTTGACAATATTTATAGCAGTTTGAAGTTTGCTTCTACCAGAGGCATAGATCTTCAGGTCATCCATATAAAATATATGAGTGACCTTATGCTCTCGCTGATTAGTGTCGCCACAGAGGTATCCAGGAGAATTTCGTAGTGCGAGATATAGAGACAGAAGTGTGATGCAAAAAAGCAAAGGGCTCATGGTATCACCTTGAAAGACGCCCCTCTGGAAGGTGACGTTGTTCGTTGTCACACGATAATTTCTAGATGAGATAGTAAATCTAGTTTTCCAAAGAGGCATCAGTCTCTCTATGCATCTCACTATGTGTGGATGTACCTTCAAGCTTTCCAACAGACAGATGATAAGTCTATGAGAGGTTGAATCGAAAGCTTTCCGGTAGTCAATCCAGGCCATTGACAGGATGCGCTGATGGGCTGCAGCGTCTTTACAGACACACCTGTCAATTAGCAGGTTCTCTCGACAGCCTTCTACATCTTTTTTTCGAGCCACGTTGTTCGTACATCTCTCGCGATACAGGCTCAATTCGTCGAACAATCCTGTTGTTGAGGACAGCTGTAAAGATCTTATACAGCGTGTTCAAACAAGTTATTGGCCTGTAATTCTCTGGGTTGGACAAGTTGCCTTTTTTTGGCAGGATTATAATGCGTCCTAACACCAGCCACTGCGGAATGGGCGTCTCCGACTTTAAATATGAGGTGAATCTGCGGGCCAAATGTTGGTGTGTAAAAGTAAACTTCTTCCACCAAAAGTTCTTGATACAATCTGGTCAAGCAGCGGAAAAGTTCTTCGTGCCTCTAAGTGCTTTTTTCACCTCTTCGGCAGTGATTTATGGACATTCCTCTTAAGATTTTATGAGGTTGTCGCAAAACTCCTTGAAGCGGATGATATTGTCAGTATCTTCTTTCAACTCTAGTGTTTTCGGGATCTCGTACACCTCTCTCCAAAAATTCTCTACCTACTTGGGCTTGGGTCGATTTTCTACAGAAACAGGCAGATCGCTGAAGAGGCGCGGTGGGTCAGCGAGAAACTGTGGATTTTCCCTGATCCATCTCTCCCTCTTCTGTATTTTCCTCCTTGCGTAAGATAACAGCCGTATTTTGTCAACAATATGCTGCTTGATTGTCAGCAGCTTTGACTTGTTTAGTGTGTGATTCAAGATCCTTAGTTCTTGGGCGAACTTTCAAACCCTTTCCGTAAACGGTCTACCAGATGTTATGTAGTCAATCACACATTCAACACGGGACGCATTCTGTCTTGCCCATTCAATCTTCCTGTTCAGTTGATGCAAGCGTCTTTTGGTCTTTTGATCCATCGTCGGTTTCAGCCTTCGATTTGAATCAGCCAAAGCTCTCGCAGCACCATAAACTGAGAAATTGATGGTCCAGAGGTCGGACTCTTGCGAGATATCTCCACGAAGGATGGCATCCATTTCAGCCAGATCTTGGGGCTTAGGAGGAACTTGCATGTTAATGTTCCTTCTTGTAATGAAATTGCGATCATCTCTCAGAAGGTGCCTGCTTTCTGCGGTTGGTCTCAATGTCGCTTCCTCATCTTCGTCTGCAGTCATAAAGCAGCTGTTGGGGAGGCGTTCCGCGTACATGTTCATTTTTCCGGAGGTTGACGGCTTGATTTCGCAAATACTGATGCGAAACGTGCGGAAGCTCTGGGTGTTTCTGGCACCACAGAGTGTGCATACGCGCCATAAAGGCTCGGTGAACAGGGATAATGCTGGCATCTTAGCAGTCTAACAAGTCATCCTTGAGTTGATCCGTCCACTGAATGTGGGCGTTTCGCCGGTTCGTCGTCCTGTTTCCATCTAAATTATTTTCAGCACCCCGAACTCTAGGCTGATCGGCATTGTTTGCCGACCCATTGTCGGGTGCTCTGCGCGTTCGATTGTCTTGAACCCCATCTACAACATTTTGGTGTTTTGGTGGTT
Organism: Andricus curvator; assembly: GCA_932195095.1. Classification (NCBI taxonomy): domain Eukaryota; kingdom Metazoa; phylum Arthropoda; class Insecta; order Hymenoptera; family Cynipidae; genus Andricus; species Andricus curvator. The sequence continues at coordinate 84,325 of CAKNYM010045698.1, read as the reverse complement.
TCATTGTTGTTCCCACGAGCAGCTAGGGAAAGGGTTAGTCCATCATTGTAGAGCCCCGCGTGCAAGGATAAGGCTGATACTCTGAGAGGTCTCCCGGTATCCCAGAGTCAATTCAGATTTCGGCACGGTTTTTACGCCTTCGCTTAGGAGTTATTCCTTCCGGACCATCCCTGGACAATTGTCCGCGACTGCTTATTAATTATTGTAACCATATTCAGCAGAAACCCTTGGTACAGGGACCCTCTATCCGAAACCCGAGGACGCGTTCGGTGGCTTTGTCATAGGCCCTTCGGTTCTATTCCAAAGGAATCGAAACCGAAAACCGAATGTCATTTTTTTAAATAAAAAAGGTGCCAAAAGTTTGATTTACTTTTAGCATTTCCTAGGAATAACAACGTGGACGTAGTAAATTCTGTTCCCTTTGGGGTGCTTGACTTTGTTGTTCCTGGGTAATGCTAAAAGTAAATCAAACTTTTGTAAGAAACCGGCAACTTTTTTATTAAAAAAAATGACATTGACCTTCATAAACCTCGGAAATACACTTGAAGGTCAATTTAGTCAAGGTCGTCGAAATTTCTGCAACTTATCTTGTACTTGTTAAAGGCACCTTCAACGTTGAGATTGTCCAGAAAACCAGTAAATTACAAAAAAAGCTTCTAAGCGCTTTTTAAATAATTGACCTTGATATGACTTCTGCAGGTCAACATGAAAGATTTTCAAATACCAATTTTCACGTACAATTTTTCCATTCTTTACGAGTGCGCAGTCTCAAATAGGGATTTATATTTTAAAAAATCATCTTGACCTTTAAATGACCTTGAAAATTGACCTGAAGGTCGTGGTTGACAAGGTGGTTCACATTTTTACATTTTATCGACTTTTTTTAAAGCATTTTAAACGTTTGCTCTACCCAGAAAACCACGTAAATTTAGAAAAAGGGAATCTGATCGTTTTTGTACATTTGACCTTATTTTTTGACCTCTTCAAGGCCACAAAAAAATTTCCATGATACATTTTTGACGTAAAATTTTTCGCTCTATTCAAATCTGCAGTCAAAAATAGGGGTTTCCATTTTAAAAAATCGTCTTGACCTTGAAATGACCTTTAAAATTGACCTCAAGGTCAAAATCAATGATACAGCCCCCTATGTCCTGGTCAACTTTTGTATGAACCGTTCTTTATGTTGATGGGGTAGTTTAGAAGTTTAGATTTTATAAAAGGTGCGAAAACCGAAGCAGGTGTTAAAAGGCATCAGAAAAAAAATTCGGAATATTATAAATTGCACTCAATCACCACACATCGAGAACACCGAAGCAGGTATTAAAGGCATCAGAGGAACAAAAATTCGGAATATTATAAGTTACACTTGATCATAAGGTGTGCTAGAGGAGCACCGGATGAGGGAGAACCTCTCCCTCGTGCGGTCGGATGAGACAAAAACACGAACGTACACCGCCGACACTCCAGGGCCGAGGTGATACTACGGATGTCCAGGTAGTGGCCGCAGCGTGTACAGACCGGCCTCGTGGTTACTTCCTCGTCCTTTCTGTCCACTGTCATGTGGACAGTCACCCTCGTCGGGGCAATCCCACAGGCTTCCAGGGCGTCTAAACATTTGTCACAGAAGCCAGAATCCTCATGGCGATATGTATAATATTCTTTGTGCACTTTGTGCATCAGTCTACGCCTTGTGTCATCTGGCTCAAAGACTGGATCTGCGCCAGGAGCTCCCTTCGTCAAAGCATTATGGATCTCTGCTTCAGCAGCCTGCAGAAACAAAGGAACGCGGGTGAGGATCGTTCCTTCTATCACGATTTTAAATGATAATTTAAATTTATATAAATTTATACTTTCCTTACCCCATTTTTTGTTTCAAACACCGCAAACAATTTAGATTGATCACCCTTCATCGTATTAGGGATCTCAAAGTATTTTGGCATTTTCCTCTTTCTTTTCGTAACACACTCGATCAGTTACTAGCGACAAAAAGTGTTGTACTATCGTGTGGTCCAGGTTCGGGTTTGTCGAGGACCATAAAGTCCTTGAAACATTGGACCGCCCCTTATCGTCTTTCAATCCCATGAACTTTCTTATAGGGGGGGGGGGGAATCCGACCTAGTTATAATTCAGTGATCCCAAAGCTATTTTTATTATTAAATTTGATAGTAGCAAATGAAAATTATTAAAGAAACTATGTAATTTTCATCATTCCTAATTAATTCCTACGAGTTGATTGGTCGTGACGATTATAACGTCATTAAATCCGTCGAATCAAAATCGCTTTTTAAAAATATTTAGTTTCGTCCCAAGTTTGTTTTCATTCTTGGTATTCTTCTGGTGACTCGATTCTCTCTCTCCGTTGCCTTCCCTTCGCGCTCGAACGACCGCCGTGGTCGTAAAAGTCGAGAGTCCTTCATCTTATTCCCTCTCGCCTCTACTTCGTTCGCCTCGTATCTGGGTTTTCCAGTTTGATTTGGTTTAAAAATGAAAATACAGCCCAAATACGATTTGCAGCTATTTAAAAAATATGTTTACCAGCTATAATCCAAATTCACTTATCCGTAATGTTTAAAATGTTAGAATATTACCTCACCCTCTTATAAAATATTAAATTTACATTTACTTAAAATTTAATATTTATGTAAATTAACAATTCTAAAATTTTCAAAGTCTGCAACCAAATGAGAAATGTACAACAATACTTATGGAATTACAGTAATTCCTAAATTCAATTTCTTGAAAATTCGTTTATCAGAAAATTTGAGAAAAATAGAATAATTTATATGCAAAATTGTTTCCAATGTTATTTTGTCATTAAATAATTTTAATTTATAGAATTGAAAAGTAAGCTACGTAACTTAATAAGTTTCGTAGCTATCTTATTATTGCTGAAATTTCACTATCTTCAAAATTTCCATAATCATCCTTAAATGCTAGCATCTGAAAGTTAATCTCGAATGATATGAAAAGGATAAAAGAAATTTACGTAGGGCTAAGGCTCGATGGAAAAGGCATAAAAGGAAAATGCAGGGAAAGAGCAAGCGACAACAAGTGTCAATGCCAGGCTGCGCGCGCATCTCCACGCACGTGCTCTGGATCTTTGAACCCGCGCGAGGCCCTTGCTTGTATGGGGACGGCGATTTATCAAGCTCAGCTTAGGGGGCAGCACCGTAAGTGGAGATATACCTTGTACGCAGGTACAAGGCAGTATTTACAGTTTCCTTAGTTTTTCGTTATTTGGAAAGCGATTTGGTCCTTTATTTTTAAACCCAAATGCCACATGGACACCTGGCATTTCGAAAATAGTGTTTCAAGCTAAAACCTCAAAGCTGCGTTATGAAGGAGTGATATAATTCGAATAGCAGACGTTACCACCGTTGGAACCGCCGTCTTGTTTATCTCCACGCGCCCTAGCGACCCTAGCGACCGCAAGTGTGAGTCGCCGTCCCCATACAAGAGTACGTGGTCGCCCGACCTACCTCAACATCCGCATGGTCTTGCCATGCTGCCTTTCCGAGGTGCTTACTCACAGATCATTTCACTTAGAATTGTGCTAAGAAAAAAAATTTTATATGTACCGCAAAAATGCATGCTTCACGCGATTCATATGTACTAATTTTGTTTCTCTTGGTCCAATCTGTAGTTCTAAATTAACTTCATTTAAAACTCGTAAAATTTCATATGGACCTTCATAATGATCTTCTAATTTATTACCGCGTGCAGGGATAAGCAAATAAACGTATTGATCGGGTTCGAACCTTTGGGTGTTGATTTTCCGGTCATAGTATTTTTTGCATCTCATTTTTGCAGCTTCTAGTCGCGCTGATACAAGGGATTCTGTTTCCACGATCCGACTGAGCAAATTATCCACATATTGCACGAAGGTCATTCGTACTTTCTCATCCGCAAATGCGGATGGAAAACGAACCTTTCGCCCCAAAACAATTTCATGCGATGTTTTCTCTGCGGATTCATGCACGCAAGTATTAAAAGAAAAGAGTGAACAGGTCAAACATTTATCCAAATCAGTTTTCTCGCAATAATGTCGTAAATACTCGACAAACGTATGATGACTACGTTCAAGCGATCCCAAGGATTGAGGATGGTATGCGCTAGATCTGTATTTTTGAATTTTAAATAATTCCGCAAAACTTTCAAAGACCTGGCTCATGAAATTAGAGCCTTGATCGGTCTGTATAGCCTCAGGACCACCAACAACGCATATTACATTTTCAGCAAGTGCCACTGTAACTCGTGCTGCATCCACAACCGGCAGGGCGATAGCACCCGAATATTTGCTGAAGCAATCCTGCCAGGTTAACATATATTTATTACCCAACTCAGTTATGGGTAATGGCCCCACCACATCTATCTGGATTTTCTCGAAACTTCTCGAAGGAGTGTTGGTTATGCACATGGTTTGTTTCGTTTTAACGCTGACTAATTTTTTTCTTTGACAGGACTCGCATGTTCCCTCATGCCCTTCCAGCAAAATTTTTCCCTGATTCTCTTATACGTTTTATATTCGCCTTTATGCCCTCCCGTAACAGAATCATGGCATTCGCGAATAATTTCGGCACGATTCTCCAGGGCAGGAACGTCCACTTCACCCGTACGTACTGTAATTTCAAATTCACCTTTCCCAAAATGTGTACGGAAGATCCCCTCCATCACCGACCATGGCAATTTATCAAAACCATTGCCTTCGCGTGATATGCTAAAAGATTTTATTTTTGATGTTTCCATGGCTTTTTTTCTCTTTCCCACTGCCTTTTCAATATTTTTAGCATATGTTTTAGCGTCCCAGGTTTCCTTTATATATAGACTGAAGACAACATTTCCTTCATACATAATTGAGGTAACATAACCTAACATTTCCGAAGTATCTTGCAGGTCTGATAATTTAATTATGGAATTATCGATTACTTCTTTACCGACGGGAGTCGTAAGGACACCGCCCAAGGAAACAAAATGTACTAGATGGTCATCCCTCATGTACAATTTATCACGGCTGCATTGAAATAATGGGGTAAGTACGCTTTTCTCTTGTTCAGCTTTTGAACCGAAAATTTTAACTGCACTTTCAACTTCGCTATTTCCGAATTTAGCCCTTTTTACTGAAGTTTTTATTTCCTCATCAAAGAATTCACAATAATTTTTAAGAACGTACCCCCATTCTCCTATTCATTTTTCATTTTATTCAACAGATACTTCTACATCATCGGATCTGATGTCGACCTCTCCACACAACAAAACATCCTTCAAACACTCTTCGGGGGTGCTCTTCACCCCCTTTATTTCGGGGGTAGGGCCGGTCCTCTTGACCACATCGATATTCGAATCCACTTGATTCGAAATGATGCCGCTCTCCTTTCCCCTGACTCTCGTAATGCCGTTCCAGTTGCTCTTGGAGGCGCGACCTTCATTGGACATCTCGAAACCCAACGCCTCGCGCCCTTGCCCTTCCCTCTCCACTATGAGAGGGGGAGCCCCGAGGGTCGAGATACTTCCCTCCCCAGCCACCCCTGCCTCCAGCGTCCCAGAGAGAGCAGCCTCATGGGCGGAAAGTACCGCCGACCCGCGGCACTCCTTATCGTTCACCTCCCTGTGAGGTGACCCGACGGGGGGTTGAGACCTGTCTTTACTGAAATCGGCGAGACCTACCATCTCTTGAGAAAATTCTCCAACGGTCTCTTTCAACCTCTAGGCCTACCATCTCTGGAAAAAGATCTCCAACGGCCTTTCCTACCTTATTTTCGACCTCAGGACCTACCAACTCTGAAGAAAATTCTTCAACAGTCCTGTTCAAACAAAGGAAAACACTTTCTATAGGGTATTCACAAAAGGAAGAACCTTCTTCAACCATACCTACACTCGCTCTGTTCGCTACTCTTTTAATTTCACTACCCTCAGCGGGAGGTCGCAGATCCTTTTCACCTTCAAGGATAACCGGATTACGCGACAAAGCGTCAGCGTTTGCATTAGCACGACCTGGTTTATACACAATGGTGTAGTCGTACTCCTGCAATTTTATTTTCCATCAGGCGAGCCTAGCCCCCATTGTTGGGTCTTTTAATTGGCTGAGCCATAACAACGCACGATGATTGGTGACTAAGGTGAACTTTTGCCCGTACACATAGGGTCGGAATTGTTTCACAGAAAAAATAATAGCTAACAGCTCCTTCCCAGTAACTGTATAATTTAATTCGGCCCTTTTGAGTGTACTAGACACATAAGCTATAGGCAAATCCTTTCCACACACAAAAATTTGCATTTTTCGGGTTGCAAAAACCATTCCGGCTGTTCTGAAACGCCCCAATAATTTTTCAAGTTTTTCATTGTGCTCCTGCAAGGATTTTGCATAAATGACGATGTCGTCCATATATACAAAAAGTTCTAATCCTTGCAACCCCACTAAAACCCTATCCATTAAGCGCTGGAAAGTGGCGGGAGCATATTTTAAACCGAAAGACATTTTACGGAACTCATAGTGCCCGAAGGGGGTGGAAAATGCAGTTTTGTGGCGATCGGCCGGATCCACTTCAATTTGATGGATTCCTGTCGACAAGTCAAGTAGAGTAAAGTACTTTGCCCCTCCGAGCTGATCTAAAATATCAGTGATGTTTGGAAGGCGGTATGCATCTCCCACCGTCTTTTTATTAAGAGCACGATAGTCGACGACCATCCGCCATCTTTTGTTTCCCTGAGGATCCGGTTTCTTCGGAACTATCCAAAGAGGGGAATTATAAGGAGATTTTGATTCACAAACTGTACCTTCTTCAAGTAATTTCTTAGTTTCATTATTCATGACTTCTTTATGAATTTGTTGCATTCTATAATTATTTTTTCTAACAGGTTCATCATTGATAGTATTAATACGATGTGTTACAACAGTATTGCAACCTAATTTATCTCCATCCAAATAAAATTGATAAGGAAATTTAGAAATAATTTTCATCAGTACTTTATTTTCTTCTTTATTTAAATTTTGTAAATCTAATGATTTTTCAAGTTTCTCAACCCTCTCTTTGGTTACTTCGTTTTTTGTTAATTTGCTACCGAATTCCTTTTTGAATTTTACCCGCGTTGGTTTTGCAACTTCAAAATCTTGCGAGGTCCCTTCCATGATGTTGGCATTAGAAACGGCCAATTGTACTATTTGCCTGCTTCGAGCCTTTAATCTCAAGGTAGCCGCTTTCAAGGGCGTTTCAAAGGGAAAATCGCCTAATTCATGTTTTATAATATTACTTTTCAGGTCGATCATGGACACAGATAAAAAGGGCATACTTATTCCAAATAAATGATACATAACATTTTTATTTATTGAATTCCCATATTTAACTTTTTTTTTCCTTAATCAAATTTAACTCTGCACCCATATCAATGATAAAATTCCCTTTACCATTTCTCATGTTTTGACTTTGGATTTTTACATTAGATTTTTCCTTTCCTTCAGAACGACAGCTAAGGATAACTCGGCGCAAGGGTGCGGAAAAAGGGGAGAGTTCGTCGTCGCACCATTTCAGCGAACTTGCTACGCGTTTAAATTAGCAGTTTTTTCCTGCTTATTTTTTTCAACCTTATTTAACCATGCGTGACAATTTTCATAATTATGCCCAGGTTTTTTACAGTATATACAGGGCTCACGGGTGATATTATTTTTCTTTGGGCAATCTATTGCAAAATGCCATTTCCCCTGACACTCAAAACACGTAAGGAGTATCTCATAGTCGGGACACTCACGCAGGAATGCCCCGGCCACTTACAGGGGTGGCAAACTCCTCTAAAGTCGGGCGTTTTTACGAGCAAGCATCCGACGGCAAGGTGACTTGCGTCACCGCATGAGGTACAAGCTACTTGCGCGGGGGCAGCTGGTC
>CAKNYM010045698.1:54667-71448 GCA_932195095.1 Andricus curvator | reverse complement strand
TTGCATGATACGGAGAGGATACGATGTGGATACGATAAGGATACGCTGTAGCGTATCCGCTCCGTTCGTTGGGTCCGCCAGGGACATCATCAGGAGCAAACATATTTCAATAAACACTCTTCTTTAATATAAAATACACTCAAAATCCTGAAATATTCTGGCGTGCTACCAGGTTCTACGACGCACCGAGTTGACGAGTCCCCTGGCCCCTGTAAGTACGCAACCATTTTTGCATATTTTTGAAAGCATGCGCCGCCTATCGGGAATAGAAAACACCAAACACGGTCTCATTTTTCCCCATTAGAGTGAACGCACTGTGCAGCTGATGGCTCTGTTAGCTCTACCGTACTTGATCGTACTACGAAAATGCACTGTCGTTAAAAGTCACATCTGTCTTGGCGGGAATTTTAAATTAGAATGAAAAATGCAATTTGTGATTTTCTTTTTTTAAATTGTTCATTGACATATCCGAATGATTGGAGAATGCAACAGCATCACTGCAATTTCAATGAAAAATAAAATTTTTCTCAGAATAATGAACTTTGTCTCGGAATAGGAAAAGTGTGGCAATAAGTGATAAAAGGATGCCGCTGGCAACTCGCTGATAATAATCGATAATAATTTTGAAATTATTAAAAAATTATTTATAGAAATATATACATATCTTGTTGTGTTGTAATGTGAAAGAACATATGGGGATGGCGCATTACATAGAATCGTATAAGTAAGGTAAGTATTATACACCATATTCTCGCTTTATGGAACACTAATATTACTCGCATTCCCAGAATCTGAAACGCCCTCAGAAAGGCACACTCTGAAACCTTACAAAAATTTGCTATTACTAGAGAGAAAATTATTATTTGAATATCTTGCAGGAGAAATGTAAATTTCTCATTGAAAATAACAAAATCTGCAAACCTTTGCAGACATTTTAAACGCATCGCCCTTATTCGCAAAGATTCATTATTCTCAGATGTCGTGATAGTGCACTCGGAAAGATTCAATGTACAAATTAATTGAAATAGAATTTATTCTATACAGCAGACTGCGAATTTAGTAACAATATTTTGCAGGAAAAAGTTGCAACAAATAAGCAGATATCTACATTACCGGCGCTTACTCTTTACAAAATATTGTCTACATACAATGAGATATCGAGTTTCAAGTTTTGAGAAGGAAATAGAAAGTACTCAATAATTTTATCTGGTCCGACGTGTTTGCATTTAGAAAATAAAAACTACTTTTCATACATTCTTATTTCATAATTAAAAGCAATTATGACCAGATAAACAGTCTGTAGTACCTTTTATTTAATTTCCCAAACTTTCAACTCGATATCTGATTTCGTGTAGACATGAGCTTGTCCAAAAAAATGTCAGTAATGTACCCAGTGGACACAAAATTGGGCGACGTATTAGGACACATATAGAAACAATTTTAAATTACAAGGATTTTAAACTGTGCCACTGCAAATTGGAATTTTAGTAGTTTTTAACAATTAAGCAACTTACGTTAATTGTGCCAAAAATCAGATGTCTGGACATTTTTTTCAAAATAATATGACTGTTGATAATATGTCCAATGAAGAACATTATTTTTACTAATAACATTTTAAAACTTGCAAAAAACATTGACTTTGACAATGTTATTGGTAACCCTTCTAGAAAAAAATGATTGGACCCGATTGAGATCGATTGCCAGGTGAATCGTTTTGAATTGGTAATAATAGGGACAAATTTTGATTATCGTTCTCAATCATTTTCAATCAGGACAAGCGTTTGAATCTTTCGCAATCGGGTAAGTGCATATCCAGTGGGCCAAAAATTTGGCGACGTCTCTACGACATCTTTTACGATATCGTAAATATGTCGTACGATCTGACGAGGTCTTTTTGACATCTTAAGGACATCTTAACGATATGTACATAGGATGTCCTTAAGTCGTCGTAAAGATCTCGTAAGGGTGTCGTAAAGACATCGTCAAATTTCGTGCCCACTGGGTAGAGACGTCGATCGGAAACCTAACCCTAAAAACGCGTGGAGTTTTTCTAATTTATTAGTTTATTGTTATTCGTCCTATGAAGTCTTGTTTTATATTCAATGCAATTGCTTAAGACTGCTTGAAATATGAACTGTTCTGCGTGTTTTCTTGTGCTTGCGACGTACGATAAAGATATATTATATTTCAAAACTTACTTCAAAAAGTTTTCCCAATATTTTGAGATCCGAGAAAGTGGACAAGAAATGAAACATATAATGTTGTTGTAAATGACAAACAATTTTATGTACGGTAAAGCGATAGTCGATACTGCCGGTATAAACCCAGATAACAATACGTGCCGGCACGTGATCGGCCCGACGTGCTGGAGACAAACGTGCCTACTAAATGCACGCGTCAGGCCGGCAGAGTCGGAATGCGACCGAAGGGCGAAAAACGGTCCGGCACATTAGACGCCCGTCGGTCGTGCAAATGGCGAGGAACGACGGGCCGGCGACTTGCACGACCGCTGCAGGTTGATAGTGCGAGTAGATTGAGATCGAAAACGCGCATGCGCTGTTCTTGCCGTGTGTATCTTCTAGTGTGGCGTTCACCCGTGATGTTTTCCTTGGATTTAGCGCGACGTGAGTCGTTCCGGATGAATAAAAGGATCGACTTTTCTTTTTTGCGCAAAATGGCGGACTGCTGTTTTTGGTTTGCCTTGCTTACTGTGCGTTGAATAAAAAATGGGTTAGTATATGCAACCTTGAAAAATTATAGTTCGGGAATATAATAAAGTACCGAGGCCAACCTAACCTCCCTTTCTAACGCGAAAACTCTCAATGTTAATAAAATAAAATTTCTTCCTCCAAATAGCACGAAAGGTAATGAAATTCTGCGTATAGTAAAGTCCAAATTGGACGCAGAATTTTGTCATTACCTTTCATGCTATTTGGAGGAAGAAATTTTTGTTTTATTGACATAACATTTTTTTTTTAATTTTAATCTACTCGCACCGTAGAGGGAAGCTCGCACACTCAGCCTGCATTTTACCGGACCGTCGGTCATGCAGTTCGCCGGACCGCGTCGCTCCCGCCTGTCGGGCTGGCATATAGACATCAAGGGTGTGCACATTGAGGTGCATATCTGCCGGCACGTCGGTCCGATCGATCGGACTGCGGGCTGGCAGATCGTTTGCAGTCGGCGGGCATTTTGCTATCTGGGTAGGAAGTTATTTTATTTTCATTGTGTCTAAGTCGGTTATTGCTCTTTTTTTAATTTTGATTCCCAATTAAAATAATTAGACAGGTTTTCAGGATTTATTTAGTAAATAAATCATATAGCATTTTTTTTATTTTGAAATTTATTTTCTATGTGAAACAGTGTAGAAAAATGTCACATTTAACTGCATTATGAAATCAAGAAAAACTCTATTTCTACAATCATAAATTTAATTTTGTTTATATAAGCAAAAGTTACTTTATTGCTCAAAATAATAGACGAAAAATATGTTTGAAGAATAAAAAAAAAGGAAAATTTTTCAATACTTTCGTAGCGTTATTAAAATCAAGGTATTAATAATTTTTTAACGAAAAATTTTCCCTCAGAAGATTCAATTTTTTAATTTATGTAGAATTAGAGCCTTTTTTAATTTCCGAACCGAAATATAAAAATATTCCCTTTAAAACCTGACGCTTAAGGGCGTTTCCACTTTTTTTTGCGGAGTATCTCTTAGGAAGAAAAAAAAATCCGGGATTTACAAGATACTTAAATTAGTTCTTTAACCTAATAACCCTGTTAATTTTGCGTTAGGCTTGAGATTTTTTCTCGAGTGAGAAAATATGTAAAATATAAATATAAAGAATATAAATGTGTAAAATAAAAAAATGTAATTTTTAAGTTAGATTCTTTAAGAATTCAGGAAAACGTACGTCAAATAATTTATAGAATATCTTATAGAATCCAATAAATAACCTAACCATTAACTGTACGATTAGTAATAAATCTCACAAAGAAAATAAAATGAACAAAACATTTGAAAATGTTTAAAAATTGTCACTTATTTTTTATTGTTCCTAAATACTTCATCCACTGATAAACTTGTATGTTTTTATGTAATTATAATTTATTCTTATTTTTTATCAATAGAAAAATGAATCAATATGACTAATTACCATGCTTATGTTTGCTCTTTAGAGCTTTGAAGACAGATTTTACATACTGGCTGATTGACGAACATTCATCACGTTCAGGTGACTTTCGGGGGTTGTTGAATATTATTATGGGGTTGAAAATATAATTCGGGATTTTCTGAAGGTGAAATCAGTGATTATTTCAAATTTTTAAATTTTTTTTAGTGTTTTACGGGGAGGCACTTAGGATTTGTCCAGGTAAAAGTGAAAGGGGTGGTCTTAGGGGGTTATTGAATATTATTACGGGATGGGAAATATGTCTTGGGATGTTCTGTGCTACGGAACTATTTGGCAAGCAGCTACAATGGATCCTCAATGCCCCGCACGTTAGTTCTCCTCTTCAGAACTAAAAAATGGAAAAAAGGGAGGTGGATACCCGGGTACCCCGTTACACCGATGAAGGTGTTTTTTTTATCAGACACATAAGGGTTAATTTGCAACCTAAATTTCGAAATCAAAATAAAATAATATACTTAATTTATTTGAGAAATAACTTCTAATAACCTGTTTAATTATTTTACTTAGGTATCAACATTTAAAAAAATAGAAGCCGCAACCGAATTAAACAAATTAAAATTTAATGACAAATAATATTTGCAAAACTCATAAAAATTACTACAAAATAAGTTATTTGAAAATATGTTGGTGACTGCTCCTTGATCACGAGGGAATTATTTAACAATTTAACATCTTTTTAAAAGTTATCTTTTAGAGAGATGTAATTTAAAAAAAAGTGAAGAATCTTTTTCAAATAATCCCGCTAGATCAATGTGCTGCCCCCAACATAATGGCAGACTTATTTCATCTCGAGTCCCGATTGAGAACGATAGGCAACAATAGCCAGCCTCAATCGTTCCGAATCGGTGCGACCCGATTAAGAAACACAATTGGGAACGATTGAAATTTTTTTTCAATCGTTCGCAATCGGATGCGAGGACAGGGGATTTCGGAGGGATTCTGGATGGATAGGGGGTTAAGACAAGGGTGTCCGCTTAGCCTGACGCTTTTTGCGATTTTAATTGCGGATATGGAAAGTAAGCTGGAGGCCGGAGTGGTAGGAGGAGTCAGGATAGGAGGGGTTAGAATTTGGTCGCTAGCGTATGCAGATGACATAGTGTTGTTGGCAAAAAGCGAGGAGGCCTTAAAGGAAATGATGAAGAGGTTGAGAAGATACCTGGATAAGAACAGGTTAGAACTGAATGCGGAAACGTCCAAGGTTATGGTTTTCAGAAAAGGAGGTGGAAGGGATAAGGAAGGGGAGTGGAAGTGGAAGGGAAAGGCGGTGCAAGCGGTGAAAGAGTTTGTGTACCTGGGCTTCTTGTTTCGGAGGAATGGCGGAGTGGATGGTCACATAAAAGAGAGAGAGTGAGAAGGGCAAATATTGTGATGAGGAAGGTGTGGGGGTTGGGAAAGAAGTTATTCGCAGATGATTTTGGAAGGAGAATGAAATTGTTTGACTCACTAGTGATGAGTGTGCTATTGTATGGAGTAGAGGTGTGGGGGCGGAAGGAAAGCGAAGAGGTAAATAGGATACAGGAGAGATATGTAAAGTGGACACTGGGGTTGGCAAGGAACACACCTAATTATATTTTCAGGAGGGAGACGGGGCGAACGAGTGTAGGGATTCTAGCGGGGAGTCGAGTGTGTAAATATGAGGAGAAATTTTTGGAAGAGGGGGGAAGTAAGCTGGTTAGGGAGTGTTGGTGGGAGAAGGAGAACAGGAGAGGGGGTGGGAAGATGGAGGTTGAAAGAGAAAGGTATTTTAGAACGAATGGACTGCATATGGAGGAATTGAGAAGGATGCATGAGGAAGGAAGGAAGGAAGGTATATGAGTTGGTTAAGAAAAACAGCATGGAAGAGAGAATAAGAGAGACAAGGTTTAATGGGAACTATGTGTGGATTATGCCAAGGGCGAGAGCGCAATATTTGTGTGAGAATGGAGAGAAAGGAAGTCAGGAGCTTATAGCGAGGATGAGATGTGGGTGCATGGAGGGTTTCAATAGGTTCTGGCTCGCTAGGGAAAAGAGGATGTGTGAACTATGTGGGAAGGGGGAGGCAAGAGTGGAGCACTGGTTGGAGGAGTGCGTGGAGGTGGAAAGGAGTGGGATAAGCATGGAGGTATTGATGCATCGAAGGGGGGACGAAAGGGCAGTAGCATGGGTGAAAGGAGTATTGGGTAAGATGGAGAAGAAGAGAAGGAAGGAGGAAGAGGACTGGAGAAGGAAAGATTGTAAATAGAGGAGGAAGTAAATATAAGTAAATGTAAATATTGTAAATAGTAGATAAGTATTAGGTATTAGTCGCGGAGGCAGAATTTGGCAATGCGAGGCAAGCAAGAAAGTAGGGACATGCGAGCGAGGCGAGGCGAAGCGAGGAAGGCAATGCGATAAGAGCGAGCGGCGTTAGAGATAAGGTGTGGAAGGATGTTAGTTTTAAGGTTTAGTTTTAAGAAAATTCTGTAAAAAATGGAAGTGTAAGCAAATCAATTTTTTAAGGCCAGCAGGCTAAAAAATAAACGTTTATCTATATAGATTCTGTGAAATAGTTTCCTATCTTCCAAAATTCTTTACAACCGCATGAAATTTTTTTCAAATACCTTGAAATCCCTTTAAACTTCTTTTTTTGTTTGTTTTTAGTTCAGTTTTTGTTTTTAGTTTAGCTTTCAATTTTCAGTAAAATGTCCGTGAATAAAAATTGAAATAAATACTAACTAGAAGAATCTGTTGTCGGTAATCGATGACTTGTATCACCTTTGAGCACTGAGGGCGATATCGAACCATCCTGTTATCCCAAGGAATTAGATAACTCGGAAATAGTAGAAGCCCTGCAACTCCTAGAATTGAGTACTGCAGGAACGCGAAAAGAAGAAATCTCGAGATTGCGTAAAGAATATAAGCTTCTTAAAGGGTAGTCTTCACGTGATTGCGACGTCACATCCGCCAAATCGGCCACAACAGACGTTGAAACCGACGTCGAAAATAGGCGACAGCTATCGGATTTAGGCGTGTTCGGACCGGCTTACGACTTAGATATTCCGGACCCGGTCACACTGGCTGGCGGTAGGAACGATAATGACAAATCCTAGTGTAAAGAACCTCCGCCAATCTAAAAGAGCGAACCACCCTAATAACAACACCCTCCACAACGACTTCCGCTAGATCAATATCGACTCCGAGAATCAGGCCGTCGGTATTCGCATCTAGACTTGAAGCTCCTAACCTATTGTTTGTTTACGCAAATTCCTTCGGGATTCCGACACCGTTCAAAATACCAAATCGGCATAACCCATCGCCAAAATCCCAAAACCCGGATACAAAATTCACATTCCCAGACCCACCGAGTAGAGGCCTAGCCGATACCGCACAGGGAACACGCAACACGTTTAATTTACTAACGCGATTCCGACAACACAACCCTATGAAAAATCTCTCTAGGTACTATACCTAACAAACCAATTTATAGGCAACGGTTGCATCAAAACTTCAAAACAGGGCCCACCACCGATATCGATTTAGATAACTAACCGCGAAATCAAGAGAGAGAACAAAGCTACGGTCGTTACTCAACCTCTACCCAAAAAACAGTAAACCAACCTCCACCTTGCCTAAAACGAAGTAAAGGGGATCAGGATAGCCTACTGAGGAAAATGGCGGAGAAGTAGCGTGGGGTTCGAAAGGGAAAGAACCCACAGTACAACATTATCTACAAGACGTAGACAGGGTGATAGAGACTTAGGCAAATTTATTTTCAATTGGAAGATTGTTTTTGCAACACCCACCTCGAAAGTACTCCGTTCCATGTAGCTAAATTATATGCAAAGTGACTCATTCCGGATAACAATGCGGGAATAATATTGGCGCATGCGCAGTTCGATTCTTATATACTTTCCACATCAGCGGAATGTACGCGCATGCGCACTTTGCAGATAAGCAACTTTCCGCATCGCGACAATTCGGGGGCAACGCAACGTAGCAACAGCAGCGCTCAGTGTCCAAGCGAACAGCTGATGACAGGTGCGAAGTTAAAGTCGATGTGTGTTAGAGTGCAAGTGAAATTTTCCTTCATTTTCCAACCGAGCAAGTCACGCCTACCCCGAAAGGGAAATGGCTTAATGGTATAATAATAATATAATTGTCAAACCAAGATGGACTTAAATAAAGATTTGAATCAAACTGGTGAAGAGTGTACTCCACCAGATAGTATATTAGTTATTTTCATATATTTCGATTTAATTTAATTAAAATTTCGTATTTTTAGAATTTGTTTTCGTTCCGCTGAGGGTTTCACCGCTTCCCCCCCCCCCCCGCAACTGTAAATATTCTTCCTTTGTCTTTCTCTTAGTACAACTATCTCGGAAGGTTGTTGCAAAAAATAGCGTGTGATACACGTGCGCACAGTCAATTGCTGACTCGTGTGATTTCAGCATTCGCCTTCAGCTCTTCGCACTCGTCCTCGTTTTCGCACTCGCTTCGCTCGTGCGCTAACCTCCGACTCGTGCTTCGAGCCTCCGGCTCATGCTGACAAATTTACACTCGTTGGCAATCGCCTATTTTGCGCACTTGTATCACAAATAGCTATTTCGATGGTAGCAAATAGGCTTAGTCCCGATAGCTTTCTGACTAAAATAGAAGAGCGTAGAAAATTGACTCAGGTAACGGACGAAGAAATTCTGATAGCAATGCCGGTATTGTTGGACGGGATAGCGCAAAAGTGGATCAGAAACCACGAACAAGAATTTTATAATTTGCATAAATTCAAAAAAGAATTCTGTTCCCACTTTGGCGACGATTTTCGAAAGACGCGTTAAAGAACAAATTTAAGCTAGGAGACAAGGCAAGGGCGAGACTATAGACGAATACTTAACAAACATTCAAAGTCTGAGCGCAAAACTCGACAATGAAATTCCAATTGTCGAACAACTCGACTGTGTTCATAGAGGATTCCGACCAGAATTTCGTAAATTAATCCGTCGATCATACTTTCGTTCTTTCCGGGAATCGTCGCAACTAGGGAGAAGTTGGGAAAAAGATTGGAATGTATACATGAAACAATATAAACCCCCATCTCCCCCCGGAAGCTCATTCCTATAAGAATTTGCTTACCGACCAAAGGCAGGCGGCAAATCATCCAAAAAGAATCACTCAGCCGCCGTAAAAGAAGCTGAAGACCTACCACCCCTACTTGTGATCTGAATTAAATAATTTGCCGTCATTGCAACCAAAAGGGTAATTTTCGAAAGGGTTGTGCCACTCCGTGGAAACGGATTTGCTATAAATACAAAACGGAGGGCTACACCTGTAAAGACTGCCCTAGGTGTTCAGGAAATGGGGAAACGGAGTAGTGAAAGCGGTCCCTACTACTCTTAAGACATTAGAGACCGTTGATAAAAATTCGGAAGACGTCTCTGAACTGCAAAGAAGAACCGCCTCCAACTCAGCTGACTCTAAGGACTCTGAAGGCCTTCACACCCGAAAATCAGACTCTAAAACCGACACGTGGTTTTTATGGAAAAAGGGGGGAAATCTCTGAACTCAAACCCCAATTTCAACCTCGTCGCAGACCCGAACTGATAAACCCGAACAAATTGAACTTAAGGTGGACTCATGTGTCGGAAATACGAAATGTCGAATTGTCTCGAACGCCAAAGTATCTGTTTGGTAGACGTAGTTGGGAGCGGCGAGGGTTCCCTATACCTTGGGCCACAGGAAGTCGTAATAGAGGCTTGGGTCCATTGAGACCCTAAAATACAGACACCTATCCCCGCGGATGAAAATAGAGAGGGTACGTTAGACCCTATAGTCGAGGACTTAGATAAAATTAGGGCTATAGAGGAAAATATATCGGAGGCAGACATTGATTGATAGCGGATTCTTTCGCATTGTAATACGAAACTCAGCTGGGGATAAGTTTGTAACGATGTGTTTCGCTTGGGTTTATTCCCCTATAAGATACAATTCTAACTTAAAGCTAAGTGCAAGTGTGACGGTGGGCGTGTTGAAAATGAGTGCGTGAGTGTGTGTGTGTATGCCATTGACAGTTTTAAGTATACATGTGGTGTGTCCGCGTCTACAGGTCCTTGGGTGTGCGTGTGAAGTGTGCGAGTCTTACGGAAAGAAAAGAACGAAGGTTGGTAGCGGTCCGTGAGTGAGCGCGAGAGAGAGAGAGAGATCGACAGACTGGATGTTCAGCGTACACAAGCGTGTTCAGGCCGGTCCCTGTAAGCATGTAAAAAAGCGGGAAGCGGTCGGGTTCACGGGCCAAGCGCGCCATCGGCGAGCGTCGTCCTCCTAAACTCGTCTCCCTCGGAAATATGTAGCGGTACGGTGCGGAGAAAGGGAGAGAGGGGAAGGAGGCGCTCTTACGGCAGCAGGACGTGCGTGGTCACCAGGTTGTCGGTTCGGTCGGTCATGTTGATGTTAGGCGGTGGGGGGTGACCCCAGGTTGGCCCAGGGTAGGCTGAGTGTGAGTCCCGATGGACGACCATAGTTGCATCAGGTAGTCGTACATCGAGTGGGCCCTCCAAGTGGGCACAGGAACTCAGGTTAGTTCAGGTTAGGCTGGGTATTAACCAGCGAACCCCTTTGCCCGACGTACGGCCATAGTTGCACCAGGTGGTCGTATCTCTGGGTTATCACTGGGGGGCTTCCAAGAGGTAGTGCGGCGTCAGACAGATTGCCCTGGTTGGCGCCAACCCTTGCCTAGCGAATCGTGGGCGTAGATGCTCCAGGCGGTCACGATTCGCCGCGGCCTCTAAGCGCAGTGCAAATTCTTCAGGAGTTTGTCGGCTGTTGGTCCCGGTCGCTCTACCCCGGTGTAGCCGGCTTGCCGATCCCAAAGAACTGTGTCTTTACCGCGGCCGCGAGTCCTTTTAATGTCTCGCGGCTGATGGATTGGCAGGGCGCGCAGGCGCGCCGTCAATCCTCGCGAGAATGGGGGTGGTCGGTTCTCGCCTCGTGACGCATCGATCGATGACGCGCGTGTTCCTTCTATATATGTCTATGTATGCAACGAGCAGAGGTACTGCTCGTTACACCCCCCCCCACCCCCCGCTTCGGAGAGTGAAGCGATGCCTCGGTACCGCTATCGATTTCTCAGGGAGACGAGCTCAGGGGGACGACGCCCGCCTCGCTCGCCGATGATCCGCCGCGTGACCCGCGAACCCGACCGCTTACCGCTTTTAACATGCTTACAGGGACCGGCCTGAACACGCTTGTGCACGCTGAACATCCGCTTTATCTATCTGTCTCTCTCTCGCTCACTCACGCACCACAACCCCCAAGCGAAACACACCGTTACAAGTTAGCAAAAGCTTCCGGTAGCAGCAGGCTCAAAAATAAACGTTTATATACATATATAAGAAAACTCATATGATTATTGCAAACAGTTCGGGCGACATGATTATCGGAAATGTCAATCTGCCTATAAAAATTGAGGGGGTCACGCGAACCTGCGATATAAGAGTTTCAAATAAGCTGGACACTAAATCGGTGGTCGCTAAATCACGTGAAGTATTTATGCCGCATTCCGAAAGGAAAAACTATCCTTTAAAACAATAGCTAGTAGAAGAGGAGGGCCGTAGTGGCGTGGCTGCCCTACTTGAGGGGAGGAGAAAAACTTTAAAAGAACTCTTGAAAATAAAGTGGCCTTCTACGACGCAGGACCCTCTGGGCGCGACCCATCTTATTACCCACTGAATCGACGTATAGGATCACGCACCCACGAAGGAGAGATATCGGATAGTGTCCCTTAAGTCCAAGAGAGTATTTAAAAGGAAGTGGACAGGTTGCTCGCCGAAGGTACTATCGCGGAATCGTATAGTGAGTGGTCGGCCCCGATAGTAATAGCTCGCAAACCTGGTGGCAAGTATAGATAGCAAGGGTTTTCGGAGGTTGAATGCAATCTCGAAAAAAGACGCTTACCCTCTGCCGTATATGACAGACATACCAAGACAATTAAAAGCGGCTAGGTGCGTTTTGAAATTAGATCTGAGTGCCACGTTTGAGCACATCCCATTGGAAAAGGAAAGTCAAGTGTACACGGTGTTTACTGTATCAATTAGGGGCCTGTACACATGTGAAAGAATGCCATTCGGGCTCACTGTGACTCCTGCAACTTTCCAGCGACTCATAAACATGGTTATAACCCCTTAAATGAGGCCCAATGTCTTTTAATTACTCAGACGACATTATAATAGTAACAGATACCTTCGATAAACATCTGTATTGGCTAGGAAAAATTGTAGATAGGGTGGAGGAAGCAGGGTTGACAAAAAATCCGGATGAGAGAGCGAATTTTGCTGCTCGAATTTTGCTGAACGAAGGTTCCTGGGGATTGCCTCGCGGTACCGGCGATTCATACCGAAATTCGCGACGATAGCAGAACCATTAACGCGACTGTTTACAACAAATGTGAAGTGGCGCTGGGGCGAAGAACAAAGAAGGCTTTTGAATATTTGAAACTCGCCTTAACTAAAGCCCGAATATTGGCCTATCCGATGTTTAAGGACGTGGTCGAGAATCCCTTCAATCTGCAAACCGATGTGAGATCTTCCGGACTTGGCGTGGTGCTACCCAGATACAGAGAGACGAGGTGATGGCGTTCGCCAGTAGTACATTGACCGCGACAGGAAGGAATTATACCGTTACCGAGCGGGAATGCCTCGCGGTTGTGTGGGGAATCCTGAAATTTAGAGAGTATCTAGAAGGATTACATTTTAAAGGTCATAACTGATCATAGCAGTCTCCGGTGGCTGAAAAAGCTACGAAACCTGACGGGTAGACTCGCGCGTTGGGATTTAGAGCTTCAGTAGTGCGATTATCATAGTTAGATTCGAGATCGGATGAAATGCGCCTGATAATGTGCATAAGCAATTGTCTCTTAATTTTTCCCGATGTCAAGTGGGTTGCGTCCATTCTGGTGTTATAACGAAATTTTTAATTCACTTACGTAACACATCTCCCACTATTTCGGAATTTTCTTTAAGATGATGAGTAGTCCTAGTAAACGCCTCAGTTCTCCCACCACACAATGTACCTTTGGTGTTTTGATATAGCCACCCTGCACAGCTTTAAAAGCACAGCTTCTATAGATCTACGCTGAAGCAGCAACGCTCGCTAGTATTTCTTCTTTTTTTCAAACGTTTAACTATAAAATGATAGCTCCAGCACTTGTGGCCTACATCATTGTGATGTGCGATGGCACAGGAGATTTGGCCGAATAGCAAATACGCCTCATCTTTAAATCTATGGTGCGTTTCTGAATGGTGTCGATGTTGATCGGGTTCTGCAAATAGTCGACAACGATATAAGCCTGCGTGAGTTGCTGATAGTTTGAAGGACGGACATTGCTGCTCAGGCAATTCACATGAGTAGACTACGCGAGGTCTATAAGGACGTCGAGTAAAAATAATGCAAATTATTTTAAATAGAATTATTTTTCCTGTTTTTTTATGGGAATGGTGAAAATATCTGAGCCCAGATACAAGAGAAGGGTCCGCACTTCTTGGTAGTGTGGGGTGCCTCTCGGAACGTGAAACATCTTATGGTCCCCGGAAGATGATCTTTCCAGTTTCATCCCTCCTTTCCAGGGGAGAGATAGCAGTGTGGTTTGCTGTCGCAATCCCTAGCTATATGCCCTTCTTTGACGCATCTCCAGCTACATTTTGTCTGATCCAGACCTACCGCATGTCGCTGCCAGGTGGCCGTGGCCGTGACAGCGATAGTACCTCGTGATCTTCATCTTCTTACGGACCCTGCAAGAGACTCACCCCACCTTCAAGTGGTTCTCCCCGAAGTGTCTCTTTAGAGCGTCCTTAATCTTGCTTTCGCCAGTAGTTTCGTCAAGATCTATGATCTCGACTTCGGTGCGGGGGCGAACTCGGGCACGTTTCTCGCTTCTCCGACTGCTTCCCTGATAGCAGAGGACAGTTTGGACCTGCTTCTCCCTCGCTTCGCACCTCAATGACGTCGCCGCTCCTTTTCTGCCTTACACCCCTGATTTTAACACCAAGGTTGTTAGGCTTGATTTTGGTTTTTAAGTCCTTGAGGACCTGCGAATAGCTTTGTCCCTGAGCCGGTTTTACCAGCACCGCTTTCGGTCGGGCGCTTCTTCGGATCTCCGTCTTTGGCGTCGGTTTAGAGGGAGGTTTCGCCCTCTGCTCTTCTTTCTGCTTTGCTGGTGTTCCCGCTCCAACGATGCGGGTCATCAGCTTTTTTCAGCCGTCTCCTAGGGATTCATTGTAGGCTCTCTCGCCCTATTCCCGGGTGCGGGGGCTGCCCCCGTCTAAGTTCGTTTGAGAGCCGTGTCCTTTGTGCCTGTTGTCTTCTTGGCTTCTCGTACCTTCTTGGTGAAAAACTGACCAATCCGGTATTCAAAGCTGTTAAACCAGTCTTCTATCGACCCTGCATTCCTCCTCATTTCTTCAGTGACCTCAAACGCATCATCTAGTCCCGTTGTGATTGGCTTGTATATGTTTCGTTTTGTACCACAGAAATCCTCCATTTGCTTCAGAATGATCTCCATTTTCCGTATCAGGCTAACCCTGCTCTCCATCGACGTCTTGGCACCAACCTTATGGCCTCTTACCTCACTTCCGAAGACAGTATCCCGCTCCTCCGTCACGTCCAGTTTTCCACCGTACATCTCGTAAAAGCTCTTCTGAGGAATAACGGACAGCTCCCAACTCCCGATAGATCTACTTCCGGCCAACTCTAATTCCTCGAAACGACTACATTCTAAATTAAATTTTTTATTCGGCTCCATGTTGTTCCCACGAGTAGCTAGGGAAGTATCGGTCCGCCCCTGTAATACCCCGCATGCGGTGGTAAGCTGTCAATACCCTAGGAGGCGACCTGGTATCCTAGAGACACCATTTGGAACACCACACCCCGGTACCATTCAGCCTTCAGCACGGTTGTTAACGCCTTGGCTCGGGAGTTATTCCTTCGGGACTACCCCTGGACCATTGTCCGCGACTGCTTATTGAGTTGTGTAGCCGTATTCAGCAGAAACCCTCGGTACAGGGCCCCTCTATCAGCAACCCGGGGACGCGCCCGGTCTTGTTGTATCTTGTTGTATTTTATTGTATAGTTTAAATGTTTTTCTAGAAAGTATACAATAATGTACCATTTGTGCATCCAAAAAGTTGTTCTTTTTCGACCTAATGGGATGATAATAGTATATCGTGTACCTAGGAGTAAAAAGACGTTTTTGCCTGACCCCTCTTGAAAATACGCCATTGCATGCACGTGAAGCATGCGTAATGTGGCCGCTTTCAGCCCAGCGACGTTAGCACATGCGCACTCTGCCGTCGGGCCGACATGACACTTTACGCCCGCTATATAAAACTTTACGTCCGCTATATGAAACTTCACGCCCGATACATAAAAATTTACGCCCGCTACACGTACACTATGTCCATGTCGTTAAGATGTCTTTACGATATCGTAAAGACATCTTAACGACATGGACATAGGATGTCTTAAAATCGTCGTAAAGATCTCGTAACGATGTCGTAAAGACGTCGTCAAATTTTGTACCCACTGAGAAGGTTATTAAAGAATTTTTGCACATGACTTTTCATTATTGTTGATTGCCAACGGCCATACCACGCTGAAGAACCTAGTTCTCATCAGATCACTGAAGTTAAGCAGCGTTGGGCGCGGTTAGTACTTGGATGGGTGACCATTCGAGAATACTGCGTGCTGTTGACACATCTTGGGTGTGGTGAGCCTACACTTGTAGTAGTTATTTACTACAAGAAACTATCCACCTAGAAACACTGCCGGAATCGGGTAGTGTCACGCCTACCCTGAAAGGAAAATGGCTTAATGGTATACTACTCCTACCTTTGGATAGTTTATAAACTTTTTAAATATTTAAAGAAAGAAGAATATCGAGCTGTATTTGAAAAATGTAAAATTTAATTTTAAATTCTTTGTAAATAAAATGTTTTGAATGAAGTCTCTCGAGAATTTTCAATTTGCCTTAGAAGTAATCATTAATCATCAGAAATACGTTTTCTTTAAAGTAACATGGAGTTCAACAACTTTTAGTTTGGGGCTAATCAAGTATTACATAAGCATTTTGAAAGGGAGGGGGGATCTAAATAGATGCTTATTGTTGTATATTCGTGATGCAAAAATATGTTTAAAATGGTGGGGGGGGGGGGGGGTCAAGAGAAAGTATGCTTACATAATACTTGAACGACCCCTTTGAAGATGGTTGAGGCTCATCGTACGACTTGGTACGACACTGCCTTAAACTACTTGGTCGAGATTTTGTAACCAAGATCCAAGTATATCGATAGCGAAATGTGTCTAAGCGACCGTATTGGCGAATTGTGTCCTCAACAACTATAAAAAATGAAGATTATATAACAATAAGTTGAGAAATAACTTTTTTTTCGTTGAGAAATCGTACCGAATACAAAACACTTTGGATCATAATTAGATCTACTTTGCAAGTTACTTCGCACCATATAAAACCAATTAGAAAGTTCGCAATTACCTAATAGAACACCACATAGCATCCAGGAACAAAACCCACTTTCGATAGTAATGGGACTTGATAGAAACCACATCCTATTAGGTTTCTATTTGGCTTCTAAT
>CAKNYM010045698.1:0-45346 GCA_932195095.1 Andricus curvator | reverse complement strand
GAAATATGAGACCATGAATTCTCACTATGCTAGTTTACGTTAGTCCAATTCTTAATGTTAAAGAAGGTGTCATGACACGTATTTTTGCTTGAGAGAATTCATGGTCTCATATTTCAGCACATTTTAGGTCCATGTGTTTATACTATTTTAGAGTCCTTCAAAATTCAAGAGACAATTATTAGAAAGGTAAAAAACAACAACAATATTGAATGTGCATATAGTTTTTGCTTTATTCGTGAAAAATATCATAGATCTTTTGGAGCTGAATAATTTCGCTTGTTGCATAGTTTTGTTGAAAAATGAAATTTCTTATTTTTAATAAAACTGAATTAATTTCAAATTGGACAGGCAATCCATATTCTAGTTACAAAATAATTTGCTACTGAAACATGTTGTTTTTAAACGGGACCAAAACGACACCTATCTTACCGATTTGCCGGAATATTTTTTTGTTGTTGGCAAAGTTATGAGTATCTAAATTCATCCTATTGAAAATCTGCGGTCGCTTTTGCGCTCGCATTTTCGAGCGCGTATAAGAAACAGCATTTTCGGCAGCATTTTCGACCTCACCTGTCAATAAACTTTGCTTATTTCAAAATGCAGCCTCAAATGTGATCGCAAATACGGCGCGGCCGCAAATGCTGTTTATTACACGCGCCCGAAAATGTTACCGCAAAAGCAGTCGCAGATTTTTAGTAGGGTGATAAATTAAAAAAGCAAATGATATTTTTTGATATGTGATATTTTTCATTCATATTATTTACGTTTTTTCTGATCAGGATAGAATTTCGCGTTTTCTTTCGAAATACGTCGAAAAATTAAACAAAAATTCAAAATTGATAAAATTTTGGCGGTTTTTCCGAAAATATTCAAAGTCAATTTACTAAAAATCCCCACCGTTTCTTTTTTCTCTTGATTTTTTTCTATATTCCTCCTAACGTAAAGATATTCCATAATTGTCTGTCCTGTGTCCGCGCCTTGGAGAGAAGATAGAATTTGTTCTTATCTGAAAGACGAAATTGAAATTTTTGTACCGAAACAACCTAATATATAAAAAACATCGAAGGAACAAAATTATTTCTTTATTAAAGTTCTAGAAAAACCTCTTTTGACACTTTTTTTATCTCGCGTTATTTATAAGATTTTTGCAAAAATATGTATAAGATCCTTTCAAATTTATTTGTTCTCAACAATACCTTTTTATGGTGTCATAAGAAATAAAGAAGAACATAATTTAATCGTTTTAACAACTTTGACATCGAACTTTTTCCTTTGAAGTCGGCATTTTGGAAATAATCGATAGCTTCCATTTTTTCGAACTTCCTTCATTAGTCCTTCGCTAACACGTTGTCGAAACTGTTGAGTTGAGTCTTTCTTGTTTTTTCAGCGCACTATAAAATTATTTAAAAAGTATTACAATTTGATCCGTTGACTTTTTTCGTACCTTGTGTCGTTTTGGCAAAAAACGTGAATTTTCGATTTTCAGACAAAAATTATTCTCCCTAGTTTCCGAGGCCCAGGCACACAGGGCAGACTATCTAGATGAATCTAGAAAATATCTAGAAAAAAAACGGTGAAGATTTTGAGTAAATTGACTTTGAATATTTTCATAAAAACCGCCACCATTGTATCAATTAGGAACTGGAAAAAAAATTCTAACGGATTTTGAAATAGGACAAGAAATAATGTCAGAATCAGAAAGAAAAAGATGATAGCCTATATTGGATTTAAGCATATCACACTTTTAACAAAAATGTTGACCTTTTTTTGATAATTCAATTTTTTTTTAAATTTGAATACTCATAACTTTATCAAAAAAAAATTTTCGGCTAATCTGTAAGATAAGTGTCGTCATATTCCATTTCAAAAAGAATATATTGAGTGGCAAATGATTTTGGGATTTGACCATGTTAATAATAGTATTTTTTGATACGACACATAATTTCTGATTTAATTGTGAAAAATGTTAGTAGAATAAAAAATTTAATTTTCCAGCTAAGCTATCGTTACGTCCTAAAAGGGCTAAATACTCTAAACCAATTTGTTTATTTAAGTCTCGTCTTGTTTCATCTACAGAGCTGAAGGCTTTGGACTAAGGTGACAGGAAAAGGCCAAATAATCAGTGGCGATGCCCTTTTGCATTTCTAAATACAATATCAAATACTTTATTCAATAATTCCTTAAATGGGTTATATTAAAAGCTGAGTTAGTTTGAATTATTAACTTGTTACATTATTCTTTATAGGGTAATCGGTACAATCGTTGGGCACTCCCCCATGATTGGTCAAGGTCAATTCGAAAAAAAATGAATAAACAGCGCATGTGTCGAGACTTGAACCAGCGATCCCTCGTGTATCAGCCCACAGTGTCCCCATCGAGCTACGGGACAATTTACTAAACATTCACAATAAGATCTGTATGCCCTACACGTTAGTTTTCTTTTACGGATTAAATTGTATAAACCAGCACTTGATGAAATTCGTCGTGACGAAGCGTTTGTGTGCTGACGCATTGAAGTGAATTCGCTGACTTAAAACTTTTGCACCCTATTTGTACGTACAGAAAGATTCAAATTTGAAATACCGTCTTCTCGAATTTACAGGCTTTGACACACTATACTGGTCCAATGCGTCATTGTTTTCGACTGATCTAATGTGTTCTAGTCAGGAAAGGGGTCCCGAGTATGTACATCGGCACCAATCCTGGTAGAACGATAAACCTATAACGAAATGTTTTATTAGCAACAACTACTAGAAATGAAACTTTATCAACCATAAGTTGTTCCTGATTTATACAAAAAGGGATTCCATTCTTTTTTCCATTTTCAGTCCTTGAATTTTAAAGTAATTTCCTGCGATAAATTCTTTGGATATGAAGCTGTCCGTCGATCCAATACCTATTCTTGCAATTAACCTAATTGTTTCCATTCTCAAAAATTAGTTATTCTTACTCAATTATCATTACGGAAAATGAGCTCACAGTAGCGAAAAGTAGAATTATCTTACCCTTTAAACAAATCATATAGATTTTTTTTATCCAGTATTTCAGTTTTAATTTTTTCTTTAGTTTGTACCTTTTCTTAGAATTTTATTTGTAATATTTTTCAGAAGTGAATATTTAATAATTCGCAAGTATGACTTTCTTGTCTCATTAATTTTTTCTTTTTCCCTTTTAAAAATAACCAGGATTCTTCACTCATTTGATTCTAACAAGGGAGAATCAATTGTGTGCAAATCTCTGTGCCATGTTTGCTCACTAACGAAATGGAGTTTCGCTTTCCTCATTTGTAATTTATTTTGAATCCTTTTAATAGCCCTTCTGTTGGCCTGCAAATAATTTTCTCTTTAATTGAATCGTTCTTTTGACATTTTTAGACTCAATTTGTATACATTGAAGGGTTTATTTGTGGAATTAATCTAATTCCTAGAATCAATCAATTTATATCCTTGAATCGGTCAATTACTCCGTTTTGAATTGGGTAATGTTTTACAAAATTGAAACACGTTTGGATAAGCTCCCGAATGCAAGCGGTTCAGAAACCTGAGTAAAGTTGATGAGGATAGATTGTTCACTCTGCTCTCTGAAGCTGACTGGAGAAGTGTATTTTCTGATAGAAATTTAAATTCAAAGGTAGAAAAACTCAATAATATATAATGACCAGGCAAGATGAAAGGGATTCCGTATACTTAGGAATCTGGTTCAAACTAAGATAAGGTTGGAGGTGCCGGAGTAAAAGTGGAGGTTTACCGGTGAGAAAAGTTGGTGTGAAGTGTTGTTGAAAGGTTGAAAGAAGGGTGAGAAAAAAGGTTAAGGTGTTGTGGAAGTGAAGGCAAGAAAAAAGAAAAGGTAGTTGAGGAGAATTTGGAAAGAGAAAATGGCACGTGTAGAGATCTAGGTTAGGAAACCGAACCAGAAAGTCGGGAAGGCAGCGACGCCTAGTGGAGAAAAGCGTAAATTGGCAAGATGGTTACGGAGATTTGACTCGAGTGGTAAGGAGGGAAAAGCTGGTGGGAGAAGCAGCTAGGGCCAATTGAGGAAGAGCGGTTGTTCTGACAACAGGTAGTGAAAGCAAGTGAAAGTGACGGGCCAGTGAGAGAAAGTGAGGATGAGCGACGTAATGAGTAACGAAGGGAAAGAAGGAGTCGGAGAGAGCTGGAAGGAGGAGATGCGGAAAGAATTGAGAGAATTCAGGCAGGAGATGAGAGAAGAGTGGGAAAAGGAAACTGCGCAGGCGAGGCGAGAAAGAGGACGGGATAGGACAGATCTGGAAGTGATTTTGGAGAAGATGAGAGAGGAGATCAGAAAGCTGAGCGTGTGCCGTAGTATGGAGGTGGGAGCAAAATAGTACTGTGAAGTGGGATGTCAAACGGGGGAGGAGCAGGGGACTTGGAGAGACCAGCCAAGAAAGCTGAATGAAGAGGAACTGCAGACAGAGAGAGAAGAGAGAATGTGGAGAGGGAGAAATCTTAGAGTGCTGGGGATAAAGGCAGATGAGAATGAAGTGACAAATGTGGCGGGAACACTAGCGGCCTGGATACAAAAGATTCCGAGAATTGAGAAATCATGGAGGATTGAGGGAGGAAGAGTCCTAAGGCTGAAAACGACGGAAAATAAATTGGAGATAGTCAGAAGCAGCAGCAAATTGAAGGGATCAGGTCTGTGGCTGGAGGAGGACGCAACAGAGAGAGAGAGGAGGAGATTAAATTTTGGCTGGGGAAGGAGAAGAAGAGACTCGAAGCAACAGGATTGAAGGTGTCAATAAGAAAACTAGAGGCGAAAGTGGGAGAAACGTATTGGCAATGGAGCGAGGACATGGGAGAAACGGAGGTGACAGGAATAGAGGGGAGAGACGGAGAAGGAGAGAAGAAGAGCCTGGAGAGAGAAATCCGAGAAGAATAATGTGTGGGAAGGGGAGTGCAGTGAGGGTGCAAAACGGGATGAAGGAAAGGGGTCGGTTTGAGAAGTGTGTGAATCAGTGGGAAAATAGAAACAGAAGCTAGAGACGGTAAGGAATGAGATGAGTGAGAGGGAAAGAGTGTACAGAAGTAATATAGGAAATGAGTTTGGAGAGGATGCACAGTATTGTTATCGGGTTATCAACTGTAAATTATCATTAATCAGAGGTGGGGAGGATGGAAGTGAGGAGAAGCGGGCAATTTGGTAATTGTGTAATTTTGTAACTGGCGGGTATTGTGTGGGATGAAGTTGGCTGGGAGAGGAGATTATTGTTGAATGGTAAGAAGGGGAGAGGGCTTCCGTTTGCGCTTGCATAGTTTAGGTAACAAACGTATGTATTGATGTATTGGTGTATTGGTTTATGAAGACTCCAAAACCCGTAAAAGGGAGGAGTACAAATAAAGACAATGGAATGGAATATAACCATAATGCAATTGTTAACAAGAATAGGGATGAAAATATATGGAAGGTCCTTAGGCGGCTTGGAATTATTCCCTCTCAGAGTAAAACCTTTGATCAGAACTACCCGGTAAATGATTTCATGAAACGTTTCTTGATTGAGCCTTTACCAATTGATACTACTCTCTTATCTAGTGAATTACCTCCCTTTGATGATGCTAACTTTTACTTCTCTTATATTGGGACTGACTCTCTGCTTCCAGTAATTGCCAAGATAACCTCAGGGGCTATCGGTATTGATGGTATTTCGATTAAAATGGTTAAACTTTCTCTCCGTGTGATACTTCCTGTTCTACTTCATATTTACAATTGTTCTATACAGCTTGGGATTTTCCCCAATATTTGGAAACAAGCACTGATTCGCCCTGTTCCTAAGATTACTAATCCTTCAACTCTAACAGATTTTCGTCCTATCTCTATCCTCAGTGCATTAGCCAAGCCTCTTGAGAAATTAGTGGATAACCAGCTAACTGAATATCTGGATAAACATAACCTGCTTGATCCTTTCCAGTCTGGATTCCGGATGGAGCACAGTACCATCACTGCTTCCCTCAAATTTAGTGCTGATTTTTACGCTGCAATAGATAAAAATGAAGTAACGATTGTTGTATTTTTTTATCTTTCTAAAGCGTTTGAGTTGGTAAACCATGACCTTTTAATCCAAAAATTAAAAAACCTTAATATTTCTAACAGTGCCATAAATTGGTTTAAGTCTTACTTAAGTAATCGCTTACAATGTGTAGCAAACAGTGATGGTATTCGCTCAGACTGGAATGAGGTTAAGAGTGGGGTTCCCCAGGGCTCAATACTTGGTCCCAAAATGTTTAATGTGTTCGCATGCGACTTTTCAGCTGTTTTACGCTACTGTAATCATCACCTTTATGCTGATGATAGCAAAATATATCTTTCCGGGCCACTTAGCACCCTTAGGGACTTACTTCAAATGGTTCAGGAAGATATTAATAACGTCTACAACTGGGTTGTATCTAATGGTTTGAAACTCAA
This sequence comes from Andricus curvator, assembly GCA_932195095.1. Lineage (NCBI taxonomy): Eukaryota > Metazoa > Arthropoda > Insecta > Hymenoptera > Cynipidae > Andricus > Andricus curvator. The sequence continues at coordinate 38,926 of CAKNYM010045698.1, read as the reverse complement.
TCCACAAAAAACATATGCTTTGTTAGTTGGATCCTCCATTCATCATCCATAAAAAGGCCTGGATTCCCTCCCACCTTTGTACTTGAACGGTCTTGCTATTGACTTCTCTGATTCTGTCAATTATCTTGGTTTAATATTCAACAGGACTCTTTCTTGGAAAGAGCATGTTGAACTAATATCACGCAAAACCTTCAGAACTTTACATCAGCTTAGTCGGAGTAGGGACTCTTTGCCTACCGCTACGCGAATCCACCTTGTAAGAGCCTTGATTCTCCCTTATTTTGATTATGGGTGTGTAGTATATGATGGAATCTCTGATGACCTTAATTGCAAACTTGAACGTGCTCTCAATGCCTGCATCCGTTTTATCTATAACTTGTCCAAATTCGATCATATTTCTGAGTATAGGGAAAGAACTGGCTTTATGACAGTTGCTAAGAGAAGACAATATTTTATGGGCAATTTGCTGTACATGATCTTTAAAAATGAAAAGCCTGTATATTTATTGGAATTGTTTTTTCGGGATAATATGAACCTTCCGGGTCGTCCTGGGTTGCGCGATAGAGGTTGTACCCTGGCAATTCCTGCTCATAGAACATGTTTAAAGCAAAAATCTTGCGGAATTAGAGGGAGACGGCTTTGGAATAAACTGCCGAGTAATATTCGTAATGCGCCCACAGTATTTGCATTTAAAAATATGTTCTCTGAATTTCTAAAATCTATGGGTACCCCTCTATTTAATATAACTCTGTGGACTTAGCCTTAATCTTGTTTTCTATTTTTATTATATACAGTTCCTTTATTACTATTTTTTATTCAATTATGTTGTTATATCATGAGGTGTGCTGATGTTATTCTTTTTTCTATTGTCTACCTATATCTCAAGATAAGTTTACCAAGAGTGCCAAGAGTTCATGTGGGTGTGTACTGTGGGAGGTTGCTTAGGTCTTATATTAATATAGGATTTGGGTGACGTCTTGCAGCATATACTTACATGAACTTACTTGCTTTTTTTATAACCGATTAATGTCGTTAGATGTACATTTTTATTTTAACCAGGGTTCTAAAATTATGTACACTACACTCTATATTCTATATCTATATATTTATACATTTTTGTGTATTATTTTATGTGTATATTCTGTTCAGCTCCTAAAGGTGCTTTATAGCCCCGTGAGCTTTTTTCTCAATAAATGAAAAAAATGAAAAATGAAATGAAAACGGCTTGAAAATCCAAAACTCTTGACCTTCCCTCAAATACATTCATGAAGGATTATATTCTTGAGTGCCCGTATGAAAACGGGTTACAAAATAATCGTATCCTTGGTTCTGAGTAAATAACCTTAATATTTCTCTAGTCCGAAAGAAATGTCAAAAGCATACGTTTTAAATAATTTTAAATCAAAATTATTAATTTCCTTTTAATATTACAAAAACCCCGTTTGCAATTTTTGAGCCCATTTTAAAAATCCATTCATTATGTCTCGGAAAAGAGAGCGAGCCCACACTCAGACACCTTGCGGCCGAGAATGCTAAGCGAAGACTGGTATCATAAAAACTCTCTCGCATCGACAAACGTGTTTTGAATCAAGGACAACGTGGGATTTTTCGGTCCCCACCACTTTCCCATCTGGGAGCAACACATGCAAACGTACCGTGTCGGTGATTCGGCCCTGTTACATGTGCGTAGACCACCCTCGTGTAAAGCCGAAAATGCACGAGCACGAACCCGAGCTCGACCGACTTCAAGAATCATGATCTAACAGCTCCTAAAATTTATTTCGGTTTTAAAATCCCGAATGACCTTGGAATCATCAGATTAGTTGCGGAAAGGAAAATATCATTTACTGTATGTAAATATATAGGAGACAAGATTTCAGGGCCTAAAATGTTAAAAATTTTGTGCTGCATATCTTAGTCATATTTTGAGTAAAAAATTAATTTTTAGCGAATAAAAAAAGAATTTTTGACAAAATAGTTAAATTTTCAACCTAAGAAAGAACTAAGAAGAATACATACATATATACAATTAATTATATTATTTTTTATTTTATTATATATTTATATATTTATAATTAATTAAATATATAATACAATTACCTCAAGATGGAGACGGAGGGTGCACACTCTGTCACCTCTATAGATTCAATTTTTGATTTTTTAATTCTTAACAAAACTATTATATAAATTTTTCAACTACGAATAATCAACATATTAATTGAAATTCTACATATTTTCACCACTAAGGTAAATTTACAATTTATCAGTATCTTATTTATAGACTTGCTAATTTAGCATCCTTTCTGCCAAATACGTATTTAATTTTATCATCATATAATTTATATTACAGGTCACAATTACTTTAAAATGAGCACTATAGTTATATTGAGAATTACTATTTTAATACATTTTTTTGAGAGAAAAATTTCCCCGATTTCACCTACAATTTATATTTCAAAATATTAACCGACTATCTGCGAAATATTAAAGGTATTATAATTTACCATTCCGTTATTTATGTTTATATATTTTCTTAAATAAAATTACATGTATCTAATTATTCAATTTTTATAACAGATAATCTGATGAGGGAATCGGTCTGATTCCGTAACGTCATTTTTGTGTACAATAATTTTAATAAATGGTCTGGAAGAAGTCGATTAAATAAGGTTTTTCCTTAAAAATTCTAAATTGTTATTCCCAGACGTTAAATCAAGAATATTTACATCACGAAAATTTTTTTCATGAAAAGAGTACATTTTTTTAATGAAAATTTTAGTTTATACTTAAGTTTGCAGTTTAAAAAAATGATTTTTAACCGAAAAAGACGAATTTTCGACCAAAGAAATGAATTTTTAAATAAAATAGATGAATTTTCAACTAAAAAGATGAATTTTTCAAGAAAAAAAACTTTTGTTCAATTTTCAACTTTGGAAACGAATTTTAAGCTAAAACAATAAAAATTCTACAAAAAATGGGCTAGTTAAATATCTGTTTCATTACCCCTGCTGCTTTTTTTTATCCTTTTTCTTATATGAGCTCTATGATCTCCATTTGTTTGCAAGGTATATCCCAAATACTTAAACTCTTTTACTTCTTCTAATTTTAATCCCTTCCACCTCCCCGTCCATTCTTTCTTTCTTCTCCCTCCTTTTCTAAGCCTCATTATCTTTGTCTTTTCTACATTTAAATTCAACTTTTTCCCATCTAAGTATTTCTCTGATCCTGTGATTAAGCCCGCCATCCCTTCTTCATCCTCTGCCATCAACTCTATATCGTCTGTGTATGCCAGTGTATATATCTTTTCGTTCCCTATCCTAACTCCTACACACCCTTTTCTCTTCATTTCTTCTTCCAAGTCTGATATTAGTATATTAAATAAGAGTGGGCTTAGAGGGCATCTTTGCCTTACTCCTCTCATCAACCAGAAACTATCTCCTACTTCCTCTTCTACCTTTACCTTCCTTTTTGTCTCTCTAAAAATTTTCGATACTCTCTTTATTGATCCCTCTCGTATCCCCTTTTTCACCATAACTTTTTCTATCTCGCTTCGGTCTAATGAGTCAAATGCCGCCTTTAGGTCCACGAACGTTGCTATCATTGCCACTTTCTCCCTTTTAGTCCTCTTATTTACTAAATAGTTCAGAATATATATATTGTCCATCACCCCCCCATCCCTTTTCTAAACCCTGTCTGATTTGGTGGCTCTATTTTTTTCCACAACTTCTTTTTTTAACGTCTCCGATAAAACAGTCACATATACTTTATACAGTGTTGGCATTAGTGTTACTCCTCTATAATCTTTAACCTCACCCCCTTTGCCTTTCTTCACTATTGGTATCACTACTACTTTTTTCCTCGACTCTGGCCATCCCTGTCCTCTCTATACTGTATTGCACATTATCCGTGCCCATTCCTTTGATTTTGTCCTCCCATATTTCCAGACTTCATTTGAAATCTCATCTATACCAGTTGCCTTTTCATCTTTCATCATCCCTAATACCTTGAATATGTGTTCCTACCATATTTTCCTACTTTCCTAACTTTCCACTCCTAACCTCTCCTAGTAATTCCATAAAATATTTATTCCATTCTACCATCTCAATATCCTGGTTTACTCTTTTCCTTCTCCTTCTCTCTCTATTTACCACATTCCAACCTCTTCTTCCGTCCTAGCCTTCTCCGCTTCTTCTTCGAACCTTTTATTTTCCTCCTCTTTTTTTGATCGCAAAACTCAGTATACTCCTTTTTTCTCCTATATTCGTCTCCACTACTTGTCCCTTTTCTCCATATTCTTAATTCCCTCCTTACTTCCTTCTTCTGCTGTTTACATTCCTCTTCACATCCACTTCTATCCCGTCCTTCACTGTCTTCTGTTTCGCTTGTGCACTCCAATACTCTTTTTATTTCTCCTATCATTATTTCCATTTCCTCGTTTACATTTCCTTCCCCCATTTTGATATTCCTGACTTTTTCTTTAAACTGTTCTTTACCTTCCACTGACTAATCTCCTCTTCCTACTCTCTTAACTTTTGCTTCCTTTTTAGCCTCCTTGTTATTATTCATTTCTCCCTATACTGTCACTATTATGGGAAAGTGATCTGAATCTATACAGGGTGTTTCAGACTCAAGTGTCCGGACTTATATGGCCGTATAAAAATAAAAAAAATAAATCTAAAACTCCTTTTCCAAAATCAGTTGAAGTTTTAGTTTTTGAGTTATAAAATATTTAAGCTGGTCCAATCAGGAGCGCCGTATAAACAGTCGTGTGTGGGTGAGCGGGATTCCAACGTAGTATTCTCCCGTCGCTGATCCCACCTCTGCGCTCGCTTTGACAACACTGCGTTGGAATCCCGCTCACGCACACAAGACTATTTATACGGCGCTCCTGATTCGTCCAGCTTAAATATTTTATAACTCAAAAACTAAAACTTCAACTGATTTTTGGAAAAGGGATTTTCGATTTATTTTTTTTATTTTTATACATATTAAATTTTATAATATAAAAGGCTTTATACAATAACCGTAAAGTAACAATCTTAGTCAAATACCTCTAGTCCGAACAAAGAGCTCTCCCAGATCAAAGTCATTCGCTAACAGTTCGGCCATTCTAGAACTTGAATCTCCGCATTCAAGCTTAACTCATACGCATTTCGCAACATAGCCCATACCCTTAATCCAACTTTTAACAGATTAAAAATATTTAGTTGGCCTTAAGAACTTGTAGATTTATACGTTCAATCATCAAACTTAGTTAGAATTACTACATACACCAATGCAGAACAGAACTAAACTTTGAACAAATTATTTTTGATTAGCAAACGAGAGAATAAAAACAAAGAGTTAAAGCCATCACGTCCCTACCTTTTACGTAAAACTCAATTTGTGTAACGTGAAGGTGGCTTCCTAACCCGCGCACTTCTTCTCACAGGTTCCACTATCGGCACAATTTTCTCCTCTTGATCCAGCTCAGTGACAACAGCAACCTCGTCGTCTTCTTCTTCCAGATCAGTGTCTATCCCACCGATCTCGTTCTCGTCGTCGGATTCATGTCCCACAGCTTTCCAAGGTTTCAATTGTGTAACATGTGCTGTACTTGCATACGTACGTTTCGAATCATTATGCTTTAATTGGACAACTTTGTACGTGCCGTTCCCTATAGACTGAGTCACGACTAGAGGTCCTCGAAATCTTCTTTGCAGCTTCTTAGGAGCACCGGTAACATCTGGCGCTTTCTCCATGAACACGACGTCACCAACTTCAAATTCCTCGCCTTTGAATTGTTTTTGGTCAACTCGAGCTTTCATCTTCTCTTGCGCTGCTTCGATTCGTCTTCGTGACTCTTCTTGAATTTCTTTGGCTGATTTAGTTGGTTCTTTCTGTGCTTCTGCTCCCAAGTTGCACAATCGTCCTTCATCAAATCGGGGTTGCTAACCGTGCAGCATCTCGAAAGGACTTCTGGCGGTTGTCTTATTTCTCGCCAGGTTCAAGTGTCGTTCAACTTCTGATATTTTCTCGTCCCAGCGGTTTCCCTCGCCATCATTTTTTGTTGCCTGGATCATCGGTATGAGTACACGATTGACTCGTTCAACCATCCTGTTGGCTTGCGGATGTCTAGGTGAAGTCAACGTGTGTCGTATTCCTAATTCATCACAAAATTTTTCGAAGATCTTTGCTGTGAAAGCGGTGCCTCGATCAGTTATCAATCGCTTAGGGATTCCCCACGTTTTTAAAATGTCCTTAAAACTTTTCACAACTCCCTGCGCAGCCGTAGATTTGCATGGATGCAAAAACGTGTATCTCGTCAAATTGTCTATGATTACCAACAAGTGTGATCTGCCTCTTCTGCTTTCTTCAAAGGGTCCCAAATGGTCTGCGTGCACAACTTCGAAGGGTCTCGTTCCTAGTGGTATCGCGTGAAGCTCACCTTGCTTTCTTCCAGCTGGACGCTTGGTCAACGTGCATTCGGGGCACATAGCGATATGTCTCCTCACATACCTCTTCATCCTTCGAAACCAGAAATACCGCAAAATTTGTGCCACTGTTCGATCAACGGCAAAATGACCACGTAGGTCATGATATCGGACCACAATTGACTTCCTCATCGATTTCGGCACTACCATCCTCCGTTGTTCTTGATCGGTGGTTCCGCGAACTCGATAGATCAGTTGTTCGATCAATTGGAAACCGTCAGCCTTGTTTCTTTCAGCAACGCTACGTTCTTCGGGAAATTTACGGAGAATCTCACCTAGTTCCTTTAACTCGGGGTCAGCTCCTTGCATGGATAATCCATATTCTTTCTCTGTCAGTGCTATGAATATCATCCTGCGATCCAAAGCCTCCTCCCATGTATCCTTGGCTTCCTCTACTGGTGCTCGGCTAAGCGCGTCTGCATGAGCCATCCTTACGCCAGGTCGATGTCGCACAACCAGATTATATTCTTGCAGAAGTTCCGCCCATCTCGCAATCTGATGATTCTTGGTTCGATTGGTATTCATGTATACCAATGCTTGGCAATCAGTTATCGCAGTAAACTCGATGTCAGCGAGAAAGGACCTTAACCTGTCGACGGCCCAAACTATAGCCATGAGCTCGAGCTTGGTCGAATAATAGCTCCGCTCCGTATCTGTCGTCCGTTTGCTCACCGCGTACACTAAGTGCATGCCTCCGTCACTCCCTTTTTGCATTAACAATCCGCTGAGACCTTCAGCACTTGCGTCTGTGTGGAGCTCAGTTACAGCCTTTGGATTATATAACGCGAGAACCGGTTCGGAACTTATCACGTCTCGCAGTTCTTCAAATGCTCGCTGTTGCTGATCATCCCAAACAAACTGGACATTATTCTTCAGTAATTTTGTCAAGGGTTCTGCCCTTGCCGCAAATCCTCGGATGTATCTCCTGAAGAATCCTGCCAGTCCGATGAATCGTCGAACGTCATGAACGTTTTTCGGAATCGGAAAACGGCGAACTGCTTCCATTTTCGCTAGGCCAGGCCGCAATCCTTCCGCAGATATCCGATGACCCAAATACTCCACTTTCAGGACTCCGAAACACACACTTTTTTGGATTTAGAGTCAGTCCAGCTTTTTCTAGAGCCTTCAGCACCAATTACAATCGGGCTAGTAAATCATCCCAATCCTTTGCGGGAATGATTATGTCATCGACGTAGAAGAAAACAACGGTGTTTCTCAAACTTCCTAAAGCCTTGTACATCACTCGTCCAAATTCGTATGGAGCGTTCATCAAACCAAACATCATTCTTGTGAGTTCAGCTGAATCGTCCGGTGTCACGAAAGCTGTCTTCTCTGCGGCTTCGGGACTCAACGGCACTTGGAGATAACCATTCGCCAAATCTAGCGTAGCAAAAATCTTGGCGTTGGACAATTCTTGAATCTGGTCATCAATGTTTGGAAGTGGATAACTCTGCTTGACAGTTTGAGCGTTGAACTTCCCGTAATCGATCACCATGCGTGCTTCGCCGTTTTTCTTCTTAACCAACATTGCCGCACTTGCATAGGGTGACTTCGTATCTCTAGCCAATCCTACTTTCTTATATTCGTCGAGTATATTCTTGAAGGTCTCCCGTTCCGATTTTGTTGCAGGATAAGGCGGTTCGTTGATTGGTTTCGCTCCTTCCACTTCTCGGATCTCCATTTCTGATAAATTGGTGCAACCCAGCTCTTCAAGTTTCAAGGACCAACAAACTCTGTATTTGTTCGCCAAATCAGTAAGTTGTTTCTTTCACGTTCTGGTTTCAGAACTGGAGCCGCTTCGATGTTCTTTATGTCACGAGCCACAACGTCACCTACAGTGCTTACCATTTCTTTCCTTCCGAGGTTTGTCATCATGATTTCCATGGGACCTGCACCAGAATTCACTTGAACAAAATACGAGGATGCTGGTGGGATACATACATTTTCAGCAATCACGACTTCATTTCTAGGATTCACGTCTGCAGCCTCCGTCGGTAGTTCATCCGTTAGCTTTAGAGGTGCTCTCCAGAACCATGTGCGATTTCCTTCAGATGATCGCCTAATTCCCGCCTGATGCAACCAACTTCTACCAATCAGCATGTCTCGAGGAATCTCAACATCAGATACCACCAATGCTCTGATAGGTTCTCCAATAACTCCATCAATTTCCAAAACAAGGTCTACTGCTCCAGACGCTTGTGCTGTACCTCCAATTCCTATCATTGCTCCACCTCCTGGGGCATCGTTCATTGAGATCGCAGGAAACCTACAATGATTGACAATTGAAGATCGAATCAAACAATCCGAACTTCCTTTATCCAAGAAACCTAACATCACGTACTCTTTGTTGACTACGACTCTCTTGCTTGCGATCGGACGATTAATCAATTCAACGGTATTGATCCCTACGGAAGGTTTTTCGACTTTGGATGTGCAATCTCTGCTTAGGTGACCTTCCTTTTTGCACCTGTAGCAAACATTCTTGCCACTTTGGGGACAATCCTTCCCGAAATGCCCTTCGTCGCCACAATTATAACACTTATTTTTTCTTTTGAGTATTGACGTTGGTTTAGATGTCTCTTTGCAATTCTCAGACGGTGCCTGCTTCAAGGCTGATGATTCAGTCTTTTGGTTCTTCTTGGATTCTTCTGGTCTCATCGCCTTTGCTGGTCTTCTAGTCTGATTTACACCTTCCAAATCTGTCAAATCATCTAACAACGTCTCATTCAAATGTACTCTTGAGCTGAGCTGAACAAACAGATCATGAGACCACAACCCAGCTAAAACTTAAGTTTTTGTTTCGCTAAAGTCCAATTTTAATTTTCGACATAAGTATAATTTGCCTACAACATAAGCCATAGTAGATTCGTCTGCTACTTGCTTACTCTCGGTAAGTAATCTCCATGTTTCCGTTGTAGATTGATCCCGAATGAAGATCCTCTGGAATCTACGTCGAAAATCGCTCCACGAATTGATGAGATTTCTCTCCGCCGACCAGCATTCACGAGCTGTCTCCCTTAATCCGGTTACCGCTGCTCTCAATTTAGTTGAGTCGTCCCACCCAAACAGTTTCGCCATGTCTTCCAGGTCTTCCAGCCAAATATCCGCAGTACGCGTCTTGCCTTTACCATAATATTCTCGAACTTTAGACACAGATGGTTGTATCCACTTATGTTGTGAGGGATTTTCATCTTTCGGCGCTTTCGGTTCGTTCGCGACGCCAACCAATGCTTTAAGTAGTGGGGGATTTTTAAGCAATACGCTAGGATTCTCAGTCATCAACTGTGCTAAAAGTTCTTCAACAACTTTCGCATCGCTGTCCGTATTTTCGTTTAGTTGTTCATTTCTAAAGGTTTGTCGTTCGGTATTTCCAAAATTTACGCCTCGTGCCCTTTGATTACACGCGGTCACGCCTCAATTTGAAATCGAATCTTCATCCCCACCTAAACCGGTCTGAAAATATGCTTCACGGCGAATTGCACGATACATTGTTTCTTGGTGCTGATTCGCGACTCTTTGAGGATACGGTGTCGATTGTGCTCTATCCGCAAACTGGTTTGGTGGTCGGATGGCTTGTATTCCTGGAGTCGAAGGTCGCCACTCACGGAAATTATCGCGACGTCCATTTTCCTCGCGTAGCCGATGATCGTTAGTTTCTAACGGGAAGCCGTAATATCGACCTGCCAGCATATCAGCTCGTTGCCTTTCATATTGCGCCCACATTTCCGCGGGTACAAGAACATAACCCCCTTCGATCTGACTCGCGACACTAGCATTGTCGACCGCGTTTGACCGCAAATGTTCACTGCTAAAACTCGCTTGACTCGATTGATCGTCTCTGTCGTTCACGCGAAATTCACTATTTCTGTCTCCATCCACATTCATCTGGCTCAAATCGTCCGCGCCGAGAATTCGACTTGGGATGCTCATTTTTCTCGATTATTTAAACTAAACATTCAGTCGCACTTTATATCCCAAAATTCACTTCACTGTGTCTCGTCTCAGTATTTTTCTCCACTTACATAAAATGAAACGCAACCCTGCCACGAGGCACGCCGCACAACCTTTAGGTTAAGTTACACAAAACACCTCTCCACGACAAGTGAACACCGCCAGTCCACTTCTTTTTAAATTTTGGGAATCAATCCCATTTCTGATTTATTAAACTTTGATATAAAAGGCTTTATACAATAACCGTAAAGTAACAATCTTAGTCAAATATCAGATTCAGCTCTCGACAGGTACCGCCGCGCACTCTGTCCGCCGTGAGACTCCCCCTCCTCCTACGACTCCTCTAGTCCGAACAAAGAGCTCTCCCAGATCAAAGTCATTCGCTAACATACAGCTATATAAGTCCGGACACTTGAGTCTGGGACACCCTGTATAAATTCCTACCTCCAGTTCCTTAAACTTCTCACTTACCTCATCGTCCACTACCACATAATTAATTACCGTTCCCCTCTTTCCTCCTGAACGTGTATATTCCCGTTCCTCATCCCCCTCTATACTTCCGTTTAGGATTAACCATCCCATCTCCCCTAGGCTCTTTAACTACTTTTTTCCCTCCCCATTCAGTATCTTGTCTTTGAATTTTCTCCCTTGCTCTACATCCCATTCCCTTCCTCCTCTATCTCCTGTTCTCGCATTGAAATCTGTTCCTATTATAAGCCTAATCTCTTGCTTATTTTCTTCCATCAGTTCTCTCATATCCTCTGATTTCTCTTGCATATCACCGTTCAGATAAACCCCCACTATCTTCCACCTCTCTCCTCCCATATTTATCTCTTCTACTATTAATCCTTCTTTATGTTCTTTCAGCCAACGGCGATACCACTCTGGAAACACCAGTTCTCGTAAGATCACTGAAGTTAAGCATTGTTGGGCGCGGTTAGTACTTTGATGGGTGACAATCCAGGAATACTGCGTTGCTGTTGGCCCGTCGTGGGTGTGGTGGGCCCACATTGGTAGTAAATATCCACCTAGAAACACTACCCGAATCGGGTAGTGAGGCAATGAACTTTCGAGTTCAAACTGCTAATCAATTTTTTTTTTTTTATGTTCTTTCAACTCTTTTTTATCCTTCTCTGTTATACATTCGTTCCTTACTCCCATCACCATTCCTCCCATTGCTCTGCGTTTTTTATTCTTCCTCTTTGCATTTTGAACCTGCCATTTCCTTTTTTTCTAAGCCTGCTATATTCCAGTAGCATATCCTCCAATTTTCCCTACTTTCGTTTCTCGTCTCTTTTTGTTTCCTAATATTTCTTATTTCTTTATCTCCCGTTCCTTTCTCTCCTAGTTTCCCGACACCTCATTTTTTACTAAATCTTCCCTGTCCTCGTCCCAATTCCACCATACACCTTCTATCTGTATTCTCCCATACTTAACCCATGTTCTTTTTTCCTTTTTTCTTTCCTCTTCTGCTATTTTTCTTAAGTTATACTGCATCTTCCTTTCTACCCATGTCAAATTATCCTCTATTCTCTCCGAGCTTCCATATAACACCCTCTTTTTTTCATCACTTCCCTCTTATGTTGCCATTTCTTTAGTTTCACGAGTACCATTCTCTCCCCTCTTCGCTCTTCCCCTCCTACTATCCAAAAGATGGTGTCCCAAAAGAGGTTGCTGAAACTAATCGACTCTCATTTTTTAGCGTTTGCAGTTTTTCAAAAAAACAATAATAGCGTTTAAAAGAGAAAAGATGGAGGTTTTATTTAAGTATATTTAAATTACAAATAGGCGCTTCTGTATAGAGATATTTCATCAATTACAAAAAGTGAAAAATTTACAGAGGTCAACGGTAAATATTTTCAAAATGAGCACCATTAGAGTCTGAACAAAATTCAATCCTTTTACGAAAACTGTTGAAAACTTTTTCTAAAATCTCGCTTGTGATGCCATTCACGGTTTTCTTGATTGCACGTACCAAATCATCTACAGTTTGAGGACTCTCAGCATAGCAATGATCTTTGGTGTAGCCCCAAAGGACAAAGTCACAAGGGTTCAAATCCGGTGAATATGGCGGCCATTCTAGTCCTCCTCGTGCAAATTTAGGGTACCCTAGACCGATGACTTGAGTATCATAAACCTTATGTAGTGTCTCGAAGACCTCCTGGGTCCGGTGTGGCGCCGCTCCGTCTTGCATGAAATAAAAATTCTTCACCAAGCCTCTTTTCTTTGCATAAGGAAAGAATTTAATTTCCAGAAGGTTCTTGTAAGTTTCGCCAATGACCGTCGATTCAAAAAATTGAAGGTAAATTCCTTTTATCGAGATTGCTGCCCATGCTGATACCTTCTGGGGGTGCAAAGGTTTGGATATGAAAACAGCTGGATTTTCTGATCCCCAAAATCGATAATTTTGCTTGTTAACATAGCCATTCAAATGAAAATGTGCTTCATCTGTAAAAACTATCAATTTTTGGTCAAGTTCTCCGTCTTCAAACATTCCAGTTATCGTTTTCCAAAATTCAACACGTTGTCCCATAGAACGTTCGGATAACAGCTGATGAGAACTTATTTTATACGGATGCATGTTCAAAAAATGTTTTAAAATTCTATGTAGTGATGTTTTAGATATTTTCAACACTTGGGCAGCTTTCCGAATTGAAGCATTTGGATTGACCTTGAAATAGTCCGTAATTCTCTCGACATTTTCTTCTGTCATCACTGATACGGGACGGCCTGACACATCGTGTCTACGGTCTTGTACGGTTCCATATTCGATAAAATTATCGATAACTCTATAAAAATGAAATAATGAAACAGTTAAATAGCAAGAAAAACGTCAAAATTGTCTCGTCACTCGGCTGACGCAATACATGTAAATATGTGCGTAATACGATCTCACCTTTTAAGAGTGTTTTCGCTCGAAACTCTATGCGTTCCATACTGAGTATGAAATCCCCTATAAGCAGCACTATACACTTTTCCTCTAGAAAAGAAGCACTCGACAAGATAAACTTTTTCTTCCGTCGTAAGGTCACTCATATTGACTCAAATGCTGTTACTTCTAAGAAGGCTAGAATAAAACTGCAGGGTCTCCGGTATGCTACCTTCAATAGTACAGCCACTACTTAAATTGTAGATGGGGAAAATATGCATTTAGTTTCAGCAACTTCTTTTGGGACACCCATACACTTCGCACTTCCTCTATCTCTACCTTAGCATCAATACTTTTTAATACTTCTTCCACTCCTTCCATCAGCTCTTTCCCCTGTAAACTTAGACCCTTTATGACTATGTTTCTTTTTCTTTCTTCTCTCTCTTTTCTACTATTTGTTCTACTTTTCTCAGCCTTTCCTTTTCCTTATTCCCACTCTCCCCACCTCCAAACTCCTGGTATGAGCTTTCTATTTGATTTATTATACCTTTTAACTCATCTATCTTTTTATGAGGCTCTTCCTTTTTTTCTAGTCTTTGTTCCAACGTCTGCATCCTTTTCTCTAGCTTTACCCTGACTTCTTCCCATTTCCTCATTTCTTTCCTAAGTTTGGCCATTTCCCACTTAATTTCTTTCCTTATTTCCTCTACCCTTTTCTCCTGCTTTTCTTCATACATCCCCAATAGTTCTATCATCATTTCACGCGTTTCTTTCAATCTTTCCCTTTCCATCGGATCTGTAGCCTCAGCTATGTCTCTTTCTGACCCCTTATTTTTCTCATCCTTCTCTACAAAGCTATGTTTTTTCGGCGGCGATCTGAACATTTTTGGATTTTTCAAGCTTGACCTTATATCTTCCTTTTCTTCACTGCTTCCCCTGTCCCCTCTCTCTCATTTGATGAATGCCTCAATCGATCCCATGCCCTGCGCCTTCAATATATCCTTTTCTACCATTTCCCTATACTTTCCCCTTGCCCTCCTTTCTTTGTGCTTCCCTTTCGGTGTACTGAAAACTTCCTGATCTAAATCCCTGCTCTCCTTGATGGTACTTTCTCCGCTAGCCATGGATCCAATTCGAACGATATCGCCTTCTATTGTTATCTGTCTCTATCTATCGTCGCGTCTATGTACCTGCCTTTCCTTTCTCCTTCTCTACCCTGCCCTGCTATTACCAACCTGGTCCCCCCACCCTGTCACAAACCTTAAACCCACCTAATCTCAACTTCCACACAATTCTGTCTTGATCCCCAAAAATATCCTCACGCCCTTGTCAATCTTTCAATCTCTCAATGAATCTCTCCAAACAAACCCTTCTACACACATACACAATCCACTCACCTCAAATTTCACTTCAATTATCAGAAAAACTCAGCATCAAAAATTCACCGCTGCCACACACTTTCACGCGGGAAACGAAAGTCAATTTTTAAGTTTAAAAATGAATATTTTAACTAAAAAGATAAGTATTTAACCAAAAATGGAATAGTTACGTTTTCAGATAAAAAATTTATTTTTCAACGGTACAAATGAACTTTCAAATAGAAAATATAAATTTTTATCCAAAATTGAAACAGTTAAATTTTCCACTCAAAAAATTAATTTTGAAAAAAAACAATCGAATTCACAGTAGAATTGTTAAATTTTTAAACAAAGTAATGAATGCACAAACAACAAGAATAATATTATACCAAAAAGATGAATTTTTAACCATATACAGTAAACTTCCTTTTATTCTACAGTTCGCTTATTCTACAGTTTACCTATTCTACATCCCCTATACACGCTTATTCTGATTTGCGCAGTTTCGTCATCTCCCACCACGATCCCTGTACGGGCTGTACCGCCACGTCCGCATCAGTGGGTGAAAACACTGCAAAAAAGAGGCCCGAAGAGCGGAAAGCCTTGAATTGAGTATTTTGAGATGCCGTCATGTGAATGCAGACAACTTTTTCGACAAAATATTCTAAACAAAAAAGTCATAAATGTACAAATAGTAATATTTCTCAAGTGCAGAATGTATTTTCTCAGCTGAAGCTGAAAGGGCGTCAATCGACAAAAGAATGGGAAACGACTGAGAAAATAGATTTTACACTTGAGAAATAGTACTAGTCAGACCGTTATCACTTACCTTTACTTCTAGAATATTTTCTCCAAAAAGTCGTATGTAGTTGCAGTCCCATGTCCTAACCCTCCTGACGGTTGACATTTCCACCTATTTTAGCATTATACACTTGAAAACTATTAATATTCAGACCTTTATAACTTAATTTAACGTTTAGAAAACTTTCTCCAAAAAGTTGTCTGCACTCCTATGTCACTCCTATGCTAACCTTCCTCACATTTCCACTCATCCTTCCATGACCTGAAGTCATGCCACAACACTCACTAGTCTAGTCCGTGAAATATTTGAGTCGTTTTTTGATTCTATTATATTGAGTTTTAGTTGGCAAATTGTAGTACTTCAACAAAAACACTTGAAATGCACCTTATTACGCAATATGCTGGACTGAGTATTCGTGCATACAGCGGCCCTTCTGAGGCGAGAGTCGCAACTGTCTCTCGCCCCTTCGGCTGAGAAACTGTGTGGGCCAGCAGTTCTAGGAATGTCGGGTGTATTTATCGTTATATTATTATTGATGGTATTTATTGATTTCAAATCGACCGCGGTTTTCGGCACACGCGCAATTGAAAAAGTTACTTAGCGCAAGCGCATCGATATAAGAACGGGGCAGCCAATGAACGTCGCTTAATAAAAAGAACCTGCCTACTCGCTGTAGAGGAGTGGGCCCCTCCAGCCCCAGAATAACCGAACGTGTACGTTTCAAGGCCAGTAGAATAAAAGGAAGTTTACTGTAGTTGAATTTTCAATTGGAAAAGATAAAGTTTGAACCAAAAATGGGATTGTTACATTTTCAGTAGAAAAAAAATTAATAAAAAAAACAAAGTTTGAACAAAATATTTAACTTTTAATCAAACAATTTAATTTTCAACCGAAAAGAAGAATTTTTGAACAAATAATTTTCCACCAAAAAGACGAAATTTGTACTAAAAAAAATTCTATTCCAACCAAAAAACAATGAATTTTCAACCAAAGAGAGGAATTTTCAAACATGACGAATAATATTCTTCCGAAAAGGACAAATATTCAACAAAATACAAGAATTTCCAACAACATAGTTGAATTTTTAACTAAAAAAGATGTTTCAACCAAAAATGGCATCGTTACATTTTCAGTAAAAAAATTATTATAAACCAAAAGAAAAAGGAAGTTTTAACAAATTATTAGAATTTTCAATAAAAACAAAATGAATTTTCAACTAAAAAGGACTAATTTTCAACAAAAAATGGAACAGTTCAAGTTTTTGTTCAAAAAATCAATTTTTAACCAAAAAGAATTTTTTAGTCAAGAAAGAAAAAAAATATCAACAAATATTTTGAATTTTTATGTTATGCTCTTTCTGTAAAATTTTTTTATATAAGTAGATGAAAAATTATCATTCTATTGACAAAAAACTATTTTACTACACTAGTCGACAACATAACATCAAAACTCAAAGAATTTTGATGTTTATTTACAAAAAATTTTTCTCGTGATTCCCCTTAATTGGGAAATGAATTATTAATAGAAATGAATCAAAAATTTCAAGTAGTTTTGGTTAAACACAGAGAAAAATAGATATTAAAACTCAATATCTGAATTTTTAACTATAGGACTCTTTTGTGTCAAGTGTTGGTTTTTTTGGCTTTGGTGAAGGGAATCAGCGTGTGTGGATGCAGAAAGGGCAGTGAGTGTGGAGATTAGTAAAGGAAGCAGGGTGAGTGAAGGCAAGGATGTAAAATGTGAAAGTAAGTTGTGAGAAAGGGAAATTGGAGCGTGCGAAGTTTTTGAGGTTAGGAGTAGGAAAATAGTTGTCGGGCCAGGGGGGCAAGAGGTAGGCGAATAAAGAGCGGGAAACGTCGCGGAGCACTGGGTAAGGTAGAATACCGACTGTTCGACGTCCACAAACGGGCGCCAGAGGGCAGGTAATAAATGAAACAAGAGGTGACGAGGTTGTGAGCGCGGTTAGTGGGGAGAAGGGGGAAGATGGCAGTAGCTGTGAAGAGACGTTAGAGACGCCGACCAGGGAGGGGACGGCAGAGAGAAGGGGTTCAGGTACGGGCCATAAAGGCGGAAGGCCCTCTAACCTACAGCGCCTTAACAAGCTAGGCAGCGCGGGCTCGAATAGGAGCATCGACGAATGGCGAATAAAAGTGAGCGCGACCAGTAGTGAGGGAGAAGAAAAAAGAAAAAGAGAGGAAGGAGACGATAAATTAGAAAGGGACAAGGAGACCAAGAAAGTGAGGACTAAAGTGACTAAACGGAAAACACCGGAAAGAGATAGGGAGGATGGAGCAATGTTTGAAAAACTAGAGGCTCTCATGAAAGGGTTTAGAGAGAAACAAGGAAGAGACTGGATGATATGAATAGGGATATAAATAGGCAGGGAAATGATGTGAGGGGGAAAGTGAGAAAAGTAAGAGAAAAGTGGGAAGAGTGGGATAAACTCTGGAAAGAGGAGAAGGACAAGGTATCGGGTGAAGTAGAGAGCATAGAAAATAGACAGAAGGAGGATGACGAAGAAAGAAATAGTGAGATAAAACAGTTGGAAGAACGGGTAAACAACTTAAAAATGAGGAATGAGCATATGGGGAAGAAACAGAGGGTGCGGAAATAGAAAAAAGGAGTAATAACGTGCACCTCTTTGTTGTTGAACGTGCAAAATGAGAATGAAAGATTGAAGAAGAGACTAAGTGGGATTGAAAGGAGATTGGATGGGGAAGAAAGGGCAAAGAGGAAAAATAACGTAGTAGTTAAGGGATTGGCAATGTAGAGTGAAACAGGGGAAGTAGAAATGGAAAATCTTCTGAGAGATACTGGAGTTCAGGTAAGGGTAGAAGGAGTTAAGAGAATAGGAAGGACGAAGGAAGGAAAAGAAGGAATGTTTATAGTAAAAGTAGGGAGTGAGGAGGAGAAAAAGAAAATTATGGAGAACAAAAAATTATGGAAAGGAAGAAGGGAAAGAATTGAAGAGGATTTCACATGGAGGGAGAGGAAAAGGAGATGGCAAATAGAGCAGAGGGTATGGGTAGAGAGGAAAAAGGGACGCATGGTATGGACAGGGAGAGACAGATTATGGATAAATGGGGAGTAATGGTTCTGGGACGAGGATTTAGAAGAAGTAAGGAAAAAGGGAAAAAGAGTTGAGAAAGGTAGAAAAAAGGAAGATGCAAAAGAGATTAGAGATCAAACAGAGGGTTTTCCAAAAAGCAAGGCGGAAGAAAAGTGAGGATAGGTGAGGGAAGGGAGGAGAAAAACGTGAAAATAGCTTTCTGGAATGTGTCAGGCTTGAAGAACAAGAATGAAGGTTTTTTGCGGGAGTTAGAAAAGTGGGATGTGATTATGATGAGTGAAACCTGGGCGGATGAGAAGGATCGGAAGGGGATGAAAAGGATGTTACCCAAAGGGTATGTGTGGTCAATGCAAGAAGCAAGAAAGGAACACTTTAAAGGGAGAGGGATAACCGGCATGGTCTCAGAGGTGAGAAAAGAATTGGCAATAAAAGGGAGAACAGAGGAGGACAGGGAGGAAAAGGATGGGACAATGGTAAGAAGGATTATAAATGTAAAAGTCAAAATAGCGGTGGTTAGTGTATATAGAAGAAGAGGAGAAGAGGAAGGTTGGAGAGTAATAAGGAGGTGGATGGAGGTAAAGAAGGAAGAGTTGGTTTTGATAGGAGGTGACTTGAAAGCCTGGACTGGCGAGCAAGGTAGAGGGACTTGGGATGAAGAAAAGGAGGGCTATATAAGGAGCTCCAAACATAGGGACATAGACCGGGAGGGGATGAGGTTACTAGACGTAATAGGAGAAACAGGATGGTTTATATGTAATGGCAATATCAAAGAGATGAGAAAGGAGAGATCACATTTATAGGTAAGGGAGAAACAGTAATAGACTACATCCTGGCGGAAGAAAGAATGAGGAATATGATATGCAGTATGAATGTGGGGAATGAGATAGGGTCCGAGCACTTCCCAGTAATAGCTACACTGAAAGGTGGCGTCCGTAAGGGCGGCAAAGGGAGAAAGGAAAGAGGGAGAGAAAGGAACACGAAAATTTGAGTCTGGGGGGTAGATAAATTAAAAGAGTTTAAACAAAAAATGCAAAAGGAGAATGTTAGGTATGAAAAGGAGGAGGGAGTAGATTCATTAATTGAAAGGTTGAAAGGGTCGATTGAGAAGGTAAGGGATGAGGTAGGTACAAAAGAAGGAAGAGAAGAGGGAAAGAGAGGCTGGTGGGACGGACGACAGGGCTGGTGGTACCGCTTCTCAAGAAAGGGGAGGGTAAGAAGGTAGAAGAGTACAGAGGGATCACTCTCATACCAGTGGGTTATAAAATATACGCAGAAATCCTAAGAAAAAGGTTAGAGAATCCGATAGAAGAGAAAAAAAGTATCCCACACGATCAGACGGGATTTAGAGAAGGGATGGGGACAATAGATAACATTTACGTACTCAACTACTTGGTTAACAGAAACTTAGGGAGAAAAAGAGGGAAATTAGTCGCCTTCTTCGTAGATTTTGAAGCAGCTTTTGACTCAGTGAATACAAAAGTGCTATGGCAGGCAATGAAAGAGAGGTGAATAGAGGAAGGGTTGGTGGAGAGGATAAAGGACATTTTTACTGTAACCAGGATTAGGGTGAAGACAGAGGTGAAAAAAGGGGAGGTTTTCTGGACAGGAAGAGGTCTAAGGCAAGGGTGCCAGTTGAGTCCGCTACTATATAATATGCTGCTGGCAGACATAGAGGAGAAGCTAAAGAATTTTCGAAGAGTATGTGAGAACAAAAGAACTGACGGTGAACGTGGGGAAGACCAAGTTGATGTGCTTCGGAAATAGAAAGACCAAAATAGGTTACGTTTGGAAGATGAACGGACAAACAGTGGAAAGTGTGGAGGAGTTCTGTTACATAGGTTTTTCGTTTGAGGCAGGAGGGGGAAACGAGGTGCAGGTGAGGAAAAGAATCGAATGTGCGAGTAAAGTAATGGGCCAAGTATGGGGTATAGGAAAGAGAGGGTTCAGTGACGATTGGAGAATGACGGTTTGGTTGTTTGATGCGTTCATTTGGGCGGTGTTGTGTTGTGGAGTGGAGGTCTGGGGATGGAAGGAATATAGGAAAGTGAAAAGCATGCATGAGAGATTTCTGAGATGGGTAATGGGGGTTAGTTGGAGTTGCCCAGGATACATGTTAAGGGAAGAACTAGGAAGGGAAAAAATTGTAACTAGGCAAATTAAGAGAGCCTGGAAGTTTGAAGAGAAGCTAGAAAGGGGTGAGGGGAGCAGAATAGCTCAAGTATGCTTGGACGAAGTTGGGAAGAAGGAGACGAGAGGCAATTTGGGAAAATCGAAATGGGAGGAAGAAAGGAAAAAAATGAGGAGGGCTTGTGATATACAAGAAGGGGTACTGGAGTTGGAGGACATAGAGTTAGAGCTATTAGTAAAGCAAGGAGAAGAGAGATGGGCAAAGATTATGGATTCGAGGAACAACAGATGGTATATGATGGTCAAAGGGTTGACGGAACCAGAATATTTGCAAAAAATAAAAAAAGGAAGACAAATGGAATAGGGTGGTACGGTTTAGAATGGGAGAAGGAGTGAGATCTTGTAGATATTGGATGGATAAAGAGGACAATCTGTGCAGAGTATGTGGATACGAAATGGAGTCATGGGCACATGTGTTAGAGCGGTTAAGTTAGGTTAAGGATGAAATGTAAATATATGTACAGGGAGCGGAGGCCCTCAAACCCGTAAAAGTGAGAGATTAAATATACATACATAGTAAATTTTAATATTTCAATATTTTTATATTCATAATTTTTAATACCCGGATATTGAATTTTAATATCCATTTTTCTCCGTGAATTCAATCCTTTTTAGTTTGAGACGTCCAGCATTATATTTTTTGGTGAGAATTCATCTTTTTTGGTTAAAATTATTTTATTTGGTTAAAAATGAACTTTCCTGTTAAAAACTCATATATTGTGGTTTGGAAATTCAACTGTTTCATAGAAAAGTTAACTGTTTTGTTAAAATACTTCTTTTCGACATAAAAATTCAAAACATTTGTTGATTTTTTTTCTTTCTTGACTAAAAAATTCTTTTTGGTTGAGAATTGATTTTTTGAACTTAAAATTTAACTGTTACATTTTTTGTTAAAAATTTATCCTTTTTAGTTGAAAATTCAACTATTTGGTTGAAAATTCAGCTTGATTGGTAGAAAACTATACTTCTGGTTTGAAAATTCATCTATTTTAGTTAAAAATTCATTTCTTTGGTTGTAAATGATATTTTCCTTTTCGCAATAAATCTAATGATTCCAAGGTCATTCGGGATTTTAAAGCCGGAATAAATTTGAAGAGCAGCTAGATCGTACTTCGTGAAGTGGGGCGAGCTCGGGTTCGTGCTCGTGCATTTCATTCCCTCTCCTTAGGTGGTTGCGCACGAAATTATCGATTATTCTTACAATTCGTGCTGGTTTCACGTAACACATATTTGCTTTAGATTTTACCCTTTCGGTTAGGAATTTACGAGGAGCCATTCAGTAGCGTAGCGGGTGAGAAAAAAAACAAGTTCTCGTCAGATCACTGAAGTGAAGCAGCGTTGGGCGCGGTTAGTACTTGGATGGGTGACCATTCGAGAGTACTGCGTGCTGTTGGCACATCGTGGGTGTGGTGAGCCCACACTTGTAGTAGTTATTTACTACAAGAAACTATCCACCTAGAAACACTACCCGAATCGGGTAGTGTCACGCCTACCCTGAAAGGGAAATGGCTTAATGGTATAATGGTATATTAAATGCGGGTATTTTGAACCGATTCAAACTTTACAGAAAAGCTTCTAACATGGAAAAGCAGAAGCGATTACTGCTGAGTTATGCTTAATACCTCGGTTTTGTTCCTGTAAAAACAATCACAACTAAGTATGAGAGGGAGTGAGAATACATGCAAGATATGAGTGGGCAAGAAAGAGATAGTTGTGAGTGACTCGAAATCGTACCTGAGAGAATGTTAGTGAGGTTCTTTCTGATGGAACCGGATGGAAGATGGTCGATTTTCCAGACGTGGTAGCAAGGGTCATTAACTGGTACCCCAAAAAGGGGTGCTTTGAGATATTGTGGCTCGGATCTTGCCTTGGGATCAGAGACCCAAAGACTGGATAGAACTTCGTACTGGTCTGAGATTGAATCCAAGTATGACTGAAGAGTGGTTGCAAACAGAAGAGTGATTGAAGAGTGGTCGCAAACCCAAGAGTGAGTCGCTATTCACCGAAATATATTATTTTATATGCTGGGGTTGGTTGAAGCAATATTTAAGCCTACATCAAAACCGCCTGCACGTATCGAAAGATGGTTACTCAGAATGCAAAATTTCAAATTGACAGTAATATACCAGCCCGGAAAAACGAATATCGCTGACTCAGTATCAAGACTGTGCAAGTTACAGGATGTAGAGTAATTTAACTCAGAAGGAGAACAACATATTTTCACAATTGTTGCAAGAAGCATTTCTAAAGCTATACGAATTTCACAGGTTGTCTCAGAAAGTAAAATGGACAAAGATATCGTGGATGCAGTTTCCAAAATTAATAGCGACACATAGCCAGTTTCAAACAAAAACGCATACTTTCCCTTTAGGATGGAATTATCGACTATGGGCTCTGTGATTTTAAGAGGGAACAGAATTGTGATACCACAGTCCCTAACAAAGGAGATATTGGAGTTAGCACATGAAGGACATCCAGGGGAAACGGTCATGAAGAGACGTTTACGAGCAAAAGTTTGGTGGCCAATGATAGATAGGCAAGCAGAACAATTTGTGAAAAATTTCCGGGATTGTTTGCTAGTCTCGCAACCCAACAAACCACCACCAATGTGCAGGCACAAGTTTCCGGAGGGACTGTGGCTATGTCTCGCCATGGATTTATTGGGCCCATTACCAAACAAAGATATGGTACTAGTGATCATCGACTACTATTCCAGATACCAGGAAATTAAGTTCCTGAAGTCAACAGCATCATCCGTTATAATCAATCGCTTAACAGAAATGTTCTCTCGCCTTGGTGTTCCCCGTAGTATAAGAGTTGATAATAATAGACAATTTGTTAGCGCAATGAATTCAAGGAATTTTGCAAGAACCACAACATCGAACTCATTCGAACACCACCGTATTGGCCACAAGCGAATGGTGAGGTGGAAAACATGAATAAGTCAATTTTGAAACGACTAAAAATTGCTCACACAAACACAAATGACTACCAGACTAAGATACAAAAGTTCATTTTGATGTACAATGCTACTCCTCATGGAACAACAGGGAAATCCCCTTCTGAACTTTTATTTGGCAGGCAAATCAGAGACAAGATCCCATCTGTAGATGATCTCGTACACGCCGAAGGAGACCAAGAAGCTAGAGAAAATGTTATATGTAACAAACAAAAAGGAAAGGAAAGAGAAGACAGAGACAGAGGATCTAGAAATAGTTATATAGAGCGAGGATACAAAGTCATAGTCCAAAATATGACACCCTCAAATAAATTGGAGAGCAGGTTTAGAAACGAGGAGTACGAAGTGATCCAGAGGAACG
Source organism: Andricus curvator (assembly GCA_932195095.1). Classification (NCBI taxonomy): domain Eukaryota; kingdom Metazoa; phylum Arthropoda; class Insecta; order Hymenoptera; family Cynipidae; genus Andricus; species Andricus curvator. The sequence goes on along the minus strand of CAKNYM010045698.1, from coordinate 14,896 downwards.
GTAATGAAGTTACATTAATGAAAGATGGCAAAATATACAAAAGACACACTTCACATGTGAAAAAGCTACCCGAGGACCCAGTCCGAACTTCAGAGAATCCATTGCCAACTGCCAGATCATCTGAAGACATCGGGGTCCATCCGGCACCTGAAAGAAGAACCCAGTGCAAAGACCAAGAGAGGGATGACTTTTTGGTGCCAAAAGTCCAACCACTCAAGTTAAAAAAAAGGAGGGATTGTGGGAACCCGTGATGGAGGGGGCCGAGACGGCGGGAGGTGACTAGTGGGCCAGGCAGTATAAAAGGAGAATCCGGAGGGGTAGGGTCGGTCGGTATCGGAGCGTTGTATATTGGCTCGGACCTCAGTGTGAACAAGTGTGCCGAAATCAGCATAATTACAGAGCGTCCGGAGACAGTGTGGCAACCTAGCCGGATGCCGCCGTTTTACTATTAAAATTAACTCACGCACCCGGGGAAAGCTGATTTATTTAAATTAATAAATAAAGCAAAAACCTCAACTCTTACATAGCTGGGGGTATTTTACTTTATTTTAAAAATTAGAAAATTAAAATAATAAACCCACCCATCCACGGGGATCTTTAATTTATCTGAACAAAATTGGAAATAAACAAAAAAAATCCACATCATTTTTTATTTTATAAAATAAATAAAAAACCAAAAACTTTAATCCCGATACCCGAGAGTATCTTCACTTCAATCTATTAGAAAATTAAAATAAGAAACCCACACACTTTGTGCATCATATTTTATTTTATGAAATTATTAAAAAAGAAATAAATTTTTAAAGAAATATGATTTTTTTTTAAATTTCGCATCACTACGTTCACGAAGTCTCGTCAGGGCCGTAGCTAGAGTTGAATTTAAGGTAGGGCAGCGGTGGTTACAGGTAGGGCGGAAGTAAAAATTCCCGGGACATTATCTAAGTTGATTGTATTTTTTAAGGTAGGGCATTGGTATTTTAAGGTAGGGCATTGCCCCACAATGCCCCCCCCCCTAACTACCCCTAGCTACGGCCATGCGTCTCGTACGAGGTTTAAACACCCATTTGGAAATTTTGACTGAAAATAGTTTTCATATATACAGTACGTTTTGAGGTTAGCTTCATTTTTCACAACTCGCACAACAACTTCAAGAATGTTTTCTTCAACTACTTGTATATTTAACCATACAAAATTATTAATAACTATTTACCTGACGATTCTATACATCTTAACTGCATAAAATGCTTAATAAACAATCATGATGCATACTGTTTACATCAATGTATACTGCACACTACGCGCCTCCGCTATTAAGGAATACTAAGTATGTCTATATATGTGGTGGAAGTTTATGTAAAATGACGCAGCGAATCAGTAAAAATGACACTAGGTTGCCACACTGTCTCTGGACCTTCTGTAAGCACAATAAAAGTCACTGAAATGGCACTGGCGGCGTAGTGCCGTTCGCCAGAGCCGTTTCATCGGCAGGGGGGAAGCTTTCAGGTATGATAGTAAGCTTACAAGTTCGTGATTGACGTTAATTGTAAATATGTATATTGATTTCTTTAATTTTGCAAATATATACTATATATATTTATTCTAATTCCAGGAGATGAGCTTTTCAGGTCTTAATTTTCAAGCGTACATTTTCAATTACAAAATTTGTAAATGTTCTTTTGAAGACTTAAACAATCAAAAATTAAAAGCGTTTCAAAGCGTTTTCAAATATATTGTCCTGGAATCGGAATAATTATATAATATACATTTAATAGTTTGAAAAAAAACAATATATTTACAAATAAGTCAATCACGAACTTGTAAACTTATTATCATTTCTGAAAGCTTCCTTGCCAAACTGGTCTTATTCATATAATCTGCCATAGTAATCTGTAAAGATGAAGAAAATATTTATAGCTTATCGAAATAACTTTCACTCTTATTAATTTATAAATAATTGCGGTCTCGAAATAGTTTTAAGGTTAGATTTGCAAAAAGAATTTTTGACACTGATTTAATCGAATTTACCGATTTCAGTTCAAAATGTTTTGGCATTGAATTTGCCAACTCCCTAATAGTTTTATTGAATTTCGCGATTACTGAAGTATGAGAGTTTAGAGCACTTGTAGAGCCCTTAACACTTATTTGCGCATTAGCAATCTTCGTGTTATCTTCAGAAGTTATTCCCTCGAGAGCTCTGTAGTCACTGTCTTCAGAACGCGTTAAATCTATTTCCTCTTCGATTTCTTCGACGTCAGTATCTTCTTCTTCTATGATTGAAGATTCTTATAAATTTACCTAATTTTCGAGTTTTTCTACTGGGACAGTGTGCTGTACACAATTTACTCCATTGCTAATTTCGGTGGGATCTACTGGATTTCTTGATAAAGCATCAACACACGGAAAAAATAATTTTTGTAAAGTTTACTGATCTTTCAAGAGTAGCGGAATAATAATAAATTATGAATTAAATTAATAAAAAATAATATGGAAGATAGTTTAGTAGAAGTTAAAAAGGTCTGGTTATACGATGTGATGAACTATTTTTACTAGATGTATAGAACGTTTCAATAGTATTTAAAATCCGAGGCAATATAATATGTACTCGCGCGCAGGTTATGAACTCTATATTAGAGTTCCGGAAAATGTAAATTGGAGAAGATGCAAAATTTGTTCGAGCAATTTAACAAGGAAAAAATATATTTTTGATATTATTATCATTAAACTTAATTTATTACACACCTATGCACACGATAACTTATTGTCACTAATACATATAATCGGATGCTTAAATTATTTTAAAAGTCTTAAATAACACAGCCACACAAAAAAAATCTTTTTTCGGGCCTGGAGGTCACACCATGCTGACTATATGTTTCTGGGGTCGCTGAAACCAAATTCGAGATCCAAAAAATCCCAGCACGTCAGGGTTCTGACATAACCTCAAATAACCTCATGAAAAATCTTTTTCCTGGTCTGGAGGTCAGACCATGTTCACTATATGTTTTTGGGGTCGCTGAATCCGAATCCGAGGTCCACAAACCCCCAGATGATGAGATGACAGAGATGACATCAAAAAACCTCATGAAATTTTTTTTTCGAGTCCGGGGTTCAGACCACGTTTATTATATGTTTTTGGGGTCGCTAAAAAATCGTGTCTTTTTCACGTCCCTGACGTGCTGGAGTTTTTTACACTACGGATTCGGATTTAGCGACCCCAAAAACATATAGTAAACATGCTTTGACCCCCAGACTCGGAAAAAAAGTTTAATTTGGTTTTTTGAGGTTATGTCAAAACCCTGACTTTCTTGGATTTTTGGACCTCGGATTCAGCGACCCCAAAAACATATAATAAAGATGGTCTGACCTCCGGACGCGAAACAAAATTTTTATGAGGATTTTTGAGGTTATGTCAGAACCCTGACGTGCAGGGATTTGCTTGACCTCGGATTCAGCGACCCCAAAAACATATATTAAACATGGTCTGACCTCCAGACCCGGAAAAATATTTTTTTTTTGTGTGGCTGTGTAATCGCTGTGGATTCGAACTTACAAAAACTACCTAACCATAAATCTAACTCACGCCACGCCGCACCGTACGCTTTAAATAATTGATCTATCCAACGGTTGAACTTTAGTGTTAAAATCTTCGCTAAGCGTTACAGTCAGGGGATAAATATATTTACCCCTACTAATAAATAACTTTTCGGTTTCGTACATTTTGTGTATAGGCGAGTTTAATAAATCTGAAAAGAATTTTTTTCTATAATTCGCGAAAAAGTGCCAGTTTTTCCACCTGTTTTTGGTGTAAAAAGTGATCGATTTTTGGTCGATGCCGTGGCGCATGCGCAGTGCCGACCTTTCCGGGCAACAGTGACAAAAGTAGACAGATGCAGTGGAAAAAGTAAATGGACAGTGATAAAAGTGAGGCACAGTGACAAAAGTAAATGTTATTTCGGGTGGGTTCGTGCTGCCTCGGGTGTACTCGTTCATCGTGCGCAGCCAACTTCATTCTATTTTCCGACTGTCGTCCCTAACCTAAAATCAATTTCCTGAAAAGTCTCGAGTTGTGTATTTTGTATGTACTTTTGTCACTTGGCAAAAGCAAAAAAACACCGTCAGTTTCTCCGAAAATACTGTGCTTGGTTTTTTTCACGAAAAATCGGAAATTTTGAAGCCCTCAACTTTATGGACCAAATATTCAATAGTGAGAAACAGCTTATTATTACTGCCATATTATTGCCATGGTTTTGATAATTGACATTGTCATTGTTGCGTCAATCGACATAAAAATCGCCTTCTTTTTACACAAAAAACAGGTTAACAAAAACTAGCACTTTTGCACAAATTATAGAAAAAGTATGGTGTCCCACACATTGAAAAAGCGACGATTTAAAACTCGAGTGATAGCCACCCTCGCTCCGCTCGGGTAGCTAACTTCACACTCGTTTTAAATCTCTCGCTTTTTCAACTTGTAGCACAATATACTATTTATTTTATCTCTTATAAAATAATATAATTTTAAATCAAACAAAAGTCTCCAGAAAATTCCTTTTATATTTTGGAGTATTTTGCATCAACAATTTTTTTTGCGGAAAAATGTATATTTTTGGAAACACTCATAATACGGTGCAAAATATCGAAAAATGGAAAGGAAACTTCTTAGAACTCCTCAGAAGGAACAATTTTGTTTTTGGACTTCAATTTTGTTTTTTGACTTAGTATATTTTTGGGAAAATAATTTTTATTTTCAGAAAAACGGTCCCCATTTGTTCATTTTTAACGTTTTCATATTTTTTCTTGTTGATATCGAAACAACGAGAAATCTCCTATATCATAGTTAAGAAAAAAAAATGTAATTATCGTCATTAGTTTTAAAAAAGAAGATTAAAAAAGTGCAGCTGCTACTATAACATTCGATCTTCACATTTTTTAAATTATGCTTTTTTCGAAAATGTGTTGTTGTTTGTTTGTCCAGGCGGTATACCGAATGAAGAGTCGAAAGTATGTGGGTTAACGGTACGTAAAAATTGTACCATTTAACGATGTGATAGTGATATAGTGTGATTATCAAGTAGGCAGTGGGTATATTATTGTAAAACGTTTTTTTACTTCTTTTTAAATTAATATTGTTGACAGTTTTTGGTTTGAGAGAGTAAAAACCCGCTTGTAAATGATTATCGCAATATCAAAAAGCTGTAGTGACAATTTAACCTCTAAGTCATAATAATGGATACCCAATTGAAAACGATTGGAATCGTTGTAGAACGTAGGATGGCGTCAATATTTTAAAACTCGGACTAAATAAATTGTAGGTAACTCATTAAATTCTTTCAATTTTTAGTAGAGAAACTTATCCAATTCTTTTAAATGTCTTGCAGTATAACAATTTAGAATTTATAAATAAGTTTGATTTGAAATTCTCCAAAATTTTTAGTTGAAAATATTTAAAATATTCAATTTTGAATATTTCAAATAATTTAGTTTACAATGCCTAATCTTAAAATCTTTGAATTTTAAAGATTTCAAATTTTTAATTGTATAGTATTAGATTGTTCAGAAGGCTTTATGTAATTAAAAAGCTTGAAAATTAACAATAAATTACAGAAATAGACTTGGAGATTTAACTATTCAAAAATTGTTACAGATTAGACTATTTTTAAATTTAAACATTAAAAATTGTGGTACTTACAGGTGAAATAGTTCAAAATTGTATTAAATACATGCAGGTGTCATCGCAACGACTGTTTTTCCTCCCCCAAGCACAGACATTTTCAGGGTGCGATTCGGCGGACGATTTCAAATTCCCGGTCAAGTTTTTCAATTTTCCCGGTCAACTAAATATCTATCTATAATATAAATATATATTTCAAAATATATATTTTATAATATATATTTTAAAATAAATATATTTATTTTAATTCATTACGTTCATTCTGAACATCCTTTAACGCAACAGAGAAAAAAATTGCAAAATAAATGAATTTTTAAAAAATAATTAAATTTTCCACTAAAAAATATAATTTTTTTTTCACTTTTCTCAGTTGAAAAAATTATTTTTCAACGAAAAAGTTGAATTTTCAACCAAAGTGATGAATTTCCAGAAAAAATTATGAATCTCAACAGAGTATGTATGTATGTATGTTATATTTAATCTTTTCCTTTTACGGGTTTGAGGGCCTCCGCTCCCTCTACAGATATTTACATTTTATCCTTAACCTAACTTAACAGCTGCTTATATGTTAATGTTTCGCCATACTTAAAATCAAAATAATAGTAATAGTATTGATTCTTAAACTTCTAAAAATGAGCGATCTTCCAGGGCTTCCGTTTTCTCTTACCATCAAATACATTTTCATCGATTTAAAAATAAAAAATTTTTGCTAGTTACTTTCCTTCAGACAGGATTACCCGTTTGGCTCTGCCCTGCTCCCTTGCTTTCTGTTACTTCTTCCAGTTTTTTCATCCACGTCACTCCCTGTCCATTAACATCCAAAATCCATCTTACACACTCATCCACACTCAACTGTCCATCTTCCTCTCCTGTACACCTCTCTAACACATGTGCACTAAAATGATGAATATTTAACTGGAACACTTGAATTTTCAACCAAAAGGATGAATTTTTAAACCAGAAGATTAATTTTCAAATAAAAAGAATTATTTTCTACAAAAAATACAATGTTTCAACAAAACACATGAATTTTTAACGAAATAGTTCAATTTTTGATTAATGAAGACAAATTTCCAACTAAATAGTTGAATTTTGAACTAAAAAAATAATAATTTTCAACCGAAAATGGAATAGTAAAGTTTTTAGTGAAAAAAAATTAATTTTTATTAAAAAAGATAAATTTTCAACCAAAACTTAAATAATTAAATTTCAAGTTAAAAAAATTAATGTTTATCCAAACAAACGAAGTGATGAATTTTCAAATAAAATTGTAAATATTCCATTGAAATAGTTGAATTTTAAACCAGAAAGATGAAATTTTTACTGAAATGATGAATCTTTAACTAGAATAATTGAATTTTTGACGAAGAAAATTAATTTTCAACCAAGAAAAAATTAGATTTTAGCAAAAGAGTTTTACTTTCAACCAAATGATTTTATTTCTTACCTAAAAGATGAATTTTCAACTAAAATGATAGGTATTTAATTGGAATACTTTGATTTTTAACCGAAAAGAAGAATTTTTAAACAAGAAAATTAGTTTTCAAAGAAGAACAGTTAAAGAACTGTTAAATTTTCAGTTAAAGAAATTAATTTTCAAACAAACTGATGAATGTTCAACTAAAATCTTGAATCTTTAACTTGAATAGTTGAATTGTATGCCAAAAAGATTAAAAATTAATCTCTGGTTGCAAATGTAACTACTTTGTTGAAAATCAATTGATCTTTTATTGGTGAAACTTCAATTATTTGGTTGAAACCTACACAAAAGATTGCTGCCTCTTCCAAAATGCATTGCAATTAGTTGTAGTTCTATTTTTCCTGTTTCTATAAAACGTTCTTTAGTTTCAGGTTATGTCAAGGGGTCGAAAGTCTTTGAAGTTTAGACCCTGCCTATGGAACGGCACTGAAACGGTACTCAAACGGCACTGCCCAGTGTCGTTTCAGTGTTGCTCGTTTAAAGCTACTCAGATTACAGTTTTAAATGCCTGCAGAAGTTCCCTTTATACCTGCGAATAGGCTACCAAGCAGACCAGCTGAAAGGGATTAAAAATGACAAATTAAAATTTGTGAAATTTGGAAATTACCTCTGCGAAAGTTAGAAATTCAGAATCTACGGGTTTCGATAATTTCAGATATCTAACTTTTTTTTTTAAAGTTTAAAATTCGAATGAATATAATGTATCTCTTAGATGGAATGAGATACGCCAAAACAGACAACATTTTCGAATTCAATTTCAGAATAGTATATTAGTATATAATTTATAAGTATAAAATATAGGTATATAATGAGAAAATCCACAACTTAAAAATAGTGTTAATAGTTTGAAGAAATTTTTAAAAAGGGATTCGGGTTGGTGGCGGCCAACTACTGTAAACCACTCTGCCCGCCCGGTACGTGACGAATACAATAGGACCATTATATGACCGCCGCATCACTCTGAGTGCCGTTTAGGTGCCGAAATCAGCACAAACAGTCACTGAAACGGCACTGGCGGCCCAGTGTCTTTCGCCAGTGCCGTTTCAGTGCTGTTTGATCGGCAGGGGAGAACATGCGCTTGGAGCGAAATAAATTCCCCTCAATTTTCATGAAACTTATTAACATTTTACAAACAAACTTTTTTTATCGATCCAGCAACTTAATAACTAATCAAGTTTTGTTGTTAAATTGAGTATAGGATTTCTAGTTCCATCCAAAGTTAAAAAATGTGCTCCTCCAGTGAAAAAAATACTTCCTCTTGAAGACATTTTTCAACGAAACTTTCTTTCACGGAGTAATAGTAAGGTGACCGATCATGCTTTACAAAGCGCCTCGATTTTTGACTGCGGTATCTGCACCTTAATTGAAGTAGTGGCGCACGCGCACTACGATATACTATCTCTATTTTCACGGGAGAAAAAGAGATAGTAAAGCACAGTGCGCATGCGCCAATACTTTCGACGCCTGACGAAAGACAATAAAGGTGCAGTTTGCACCGTCAAAACGCATATATGGAGATCGGTCTCCTTATTATTACTCCGTGCTTTCTTTGTATCGATTCATCAAGACAATGGCTAGAAATCAAATTTTTCTTTTTTCTTCTTTTCTTAAATCGAAACTTGATTTTGAAGTTATGGCTTTAAATATATCTTCATAATCTAAATTTGATTGAAGACTAAGGGATAGTAGGTACACTTTAGGAAAAAATAGCTTATATGTATTATACGTTGCGAAAGAATGCAGAAGAAATTTCTTTCTTATGCTTGTACATAGATATAACATAAAATCAGTTGATTAGATTCTTCAAATTTTTAAGTCACTACAAGCTTACTAAGGAATTCGAGTTTAAATTGTGAATGAAATAAATTCTGATCAAATATTGTACATAAGATCAAAAATGTTGTCGAATTTGATTATACAACGAGATTTTGTTCATAACTGATATCTGTGACGTACGCCGAGGAAAGGGGTCCAACTCGGAAAGCTAGGAATTTACAAGACGAGCGATGGAAAGGGAGCCAGCAGGCGAGAGTTTTAACAGAGGGAAGGTTCATGAAAACTTCCCTCTCTACTCACAACTGCACTCTCGCCGATGGAGGGCACGTTACACGGACGGGTATTATAGATGAGGCGCGAAGATATAGTTGTGATTAGTGGGAGGTGTTTCACGAGATCTAAGTCAGGCCGAAGAAAGCGCAGTTTACGGGGTTCCTAACAACCCAGTTTTGAAGAATAATAACGCTTGGAATTTTTTTTAATCGTTCCGTAAAAAAGAGTAACTCAGAAACTATCGGAAGGTGTAAAAAACTGAATATCGATCATTTCCGAGTTAGACCCCTTTCTTCCGCGCACGTCACATATAACTTTCGTCAAAAAAAAAAAAAAAATTGAGTGAAATAAGTAAAAATATACTTACAGATTCTACACTTATTAGCACGTTTCCGCATAAAGCCCAACTATTTTTTCAAGGATTTCACTCATCAAATTCAATTTCGCTCTCTTGACAATTTGATATTGGTATCCATTTCATCTACGATTTTACGGGCGATCGGGGCGACCCATCTATGACCTACGCGTTTCGATGCTGCCATGCGTGCGCACTTTCATAGTCGAAAATAACCGCGGCGAATTCAAAATTTCCTTAACTTTTAGATGTGGCGTGATTATTAAAAACACAGAAAGCACTGCATTAGAGTGCTGAGCCGAAAACACGAAATTGTTTAAAATCGAAAATGGCTAGTACTGAATAGTTGCTACGTGTTATTATTACAAATTAAAAGCTGTAATGACTTTTTGAAATAAAAAATGGTCCTGGGTGCAACATGATCAAAAATTTTTTCACTTTGGGAAATTAAACATATTTTTCTATGAATACAAAAATTATGGTAATTTTTTTATGCATAGTTTTTGGTATTATAAATGCTAATACAAAATTAACCCTCCGTATACAGACAGGGGCTTTTAAGGCATACACGATTTTTAAAACTAGAATATCTCGTCGGCGGGAAAAGATTTTTATTCAAAAAGTTTGTTACAATTAACACTAACAACTATTAGGTCATGTAGTATATGCTTTAAGAAGTAACCCAGCATTGTACCAGTTTTTTTTTCTGAAAACCAGAAATAGTTTAAAAACTGACTCGGACTTAAAAGACCCTGTCTGTAAACGGAAGGAGGGAAAAAGGAGTCTGTAAACGGAGGGTTGAAATTGAAATATATCATTTTTGTTTCAGTTAGAATGTTTGTAAAGTTATAAAAAATAACATATCCTAGGATTCGGTAACAAACTTACTAAAATTAAAAGAATTAGTATTATGTATAACATATGTCCATAGTTTGCATTGGGGAAGCAAGCCATAATTCCCTTAGAATTCTCCAGATTGAACTGAAGTGGATGTCATACATAATACTAACATTAAAAAAAATTTGAACACTATTAGTCGAATCTTTCAAAAATGGCATTTATGCTAATTTTCATAATACTCTAACTGAAACAAAAACTATATTTTTTTATTTTAAACCAGATTAAAGCGTGTCTTTTTTATTTTCAAACCACTATATAGATATAATTTAAAAAAGGGTTAAACAACCACCGCAGGGTCCCACCGGGAGTAACTGCCATCTAAAAATGACACCGACTTCCAGTAGAACCGCGGTAAATCACACTTATGGCCACGTCTCAAGACCGTGAGATGGGTGGCACGATGAAATTACAACGACAGGCCGGTGAAACCCTCGTGTGTCTTGAGGACACGAAGTGACCCAAGGATGACAGCATTCTGCATCCATCTCGTAAGTGCGTTGGCATATTTTTGGCACGTGGGTATGGCTTTTAAGTATGGTGGTGTTTTTGTTGTTCCCACGAGAAACTAGGGAAAGGGTTCGTCCATCCTTGTAGAGCCCCGCATGCAAGGATAAGGCTGCATACTCTGAAAGGTCGCCGGGTATCCCAGTGTCACCATTCAAGACACCTCGCCCAGGTGCCATTCAGCTTTCGGCATGGTTGTTACGCCTCCGCTTAGGGGTTATTCCTTCGGGACCATCCCTGGACAATTGCTCGCGACTGCTTATTAATTATATCACAGGACAACAAAATGGTTTTTGGGAGTCTACTGGGATTCTAATAGGTGTAATTTATGTTTTCGGCGTCGCTTAACACGAATCCATTCGCTGAATTGAGCCAGCACGTCTGGATTTGCAGTAAAATTAAAAAAAAAATACCAATTGAGAAATTGGTATTGTAGGGTGTGAGGTTTTTGGGTTTTTGGGTTTGTGGGTTTGTTGCTTTTTTAATGTGAGTCCCCTTTCTTCTCACGATGGGGTGCTTGTTTAGCGTGATTCCCCTTGCCTCTCACTATGGGGTGCTTGTTTAGCGTGAGTCTCCTTGCCTCTCACGATGGGGTGCTTGTTTAGCTTGAGTCCCCTTTCCTCTCACGATGTGGTGCTTGTTTAGCGTGAGTCCCCTTTCCCCTCACGATGGGGTGCTTGTTTAGCGTGAGTCCCCTTGCCTCTCACGATGGCGTGCTTGTTTAGCGTGAGCTCTCTTGCCTCTCAAAATGGGGTGCTTGTTTAGCGTGAGTCCCCTTGCCTCTCACGATGGGTTGCTTTTTTAACGTGAGTTCTCTTGCCTCTCACGATGGGTCAACATATTTTTTATAATTTGGATCCTTGTTGTTGCCGAAAATTTTTGAGACAACATTCTGAAAACCTGTCCAAGCAGCAAGTTCAAGTGTTGTCATTTTATTTTGAAACTCTTCGGCATTTATAAGAGCCCTTATTTGAGGTCCATCCAAAACTCTCTCATCAATTTTTGCTTGAGACAGGTTTGGGAACTTGATGAACAGATAGCTAAAAGCATCACTGTCACTTGATCTCATAGCTTTAATAAATTGCTTAAAGAGCCCGAGTTTAATGTGCAAAGATGGTAAAAGTATCTTTGTAGTGTTTACTAGTGGATCATGCAATACATTCTTTGAACCTGGAGTCAAAGTTTGACGAACTGTCCAAACTTTTTTTATGTAATGGTTAGCACGATCACGACTATCCTATTCGCACAAAAAAGAAGGAAATTTAACAAATCCATTCTGTTGACCAAGTAGAATTGTTATGCTCTTTAAGTCACCGCATATTTGCCAGTTGTGTTCATCATATTTTAATTTAGTAAGCAGCAGTTTAAGATCATTGTAGCTCTCTTCTAAACTTCTAGAATATGCTACCGGAAGAGACGCATACACGTTCCCATTGTGCAATAATACTGCTTTTAAACTTTGTGTGGATGAATCAAGAAACAGCCGCTAATCATCAGGATTGTAATTGATGCAATTAAACTCAGGAATCAAACCTTTAATATCATTACAAAAATCTAATGAGCCTTCGTGGGAGAAATACTGCCTAAAAGGTTTATCTCTTTTTCTATAAAAAGATACCTTAGTATTTTTTGTAAAAACTCCTTTTTCTTTTAGCCTAGATGCGAGAAGCTCAGCGTTTTCTTTTGAGAGTCCTAAATCTCTTACGAGATCATTTAGTTCTGGGTGGTTAAACATTTCAGTAGCTTCTTTATTTTCGTCATCGACTTCTTCGAGATTAGATTAGATTAGATTCCGTTTCCCGCGTGAAAGTGTGTGATAGCGGTGAAAGTTTGATGCTGAGTTTTTCGGATAATTGTGGTGAAATTTGAGGTGAGTGGATTGTGAATGAGTATAGAAGGGTTAGTTTGTGAGGGATTGATTGAGAGATTGAAAGATTGACAAGGGGGTGAGGATATTTTTGGGGATAAAGACAGATTTGTGTGGAAGTTGAGGTTAGGTGGGTTTGAGGTTTGCGACAGGGTGGGAGGACCATGTTGGTCCTAGCAGGGCAGGGTAGAGAAGGAGAGAGGCAAGGCAGGTAGACGGGACGATAGATACAGAGAACGATAGAAGGCGGGAGAGTTTGATTTGGATTCATGGCTAGCGGAGCGAATGCCAGAAAGGAAAACAGGGATTTAGACAACGACGTTTTCAGTACACCGATAGGGGAGAACAAAGAAAGGAGGGCAAGGGGGAAGTATAGGAAAACAGTAGAAAAGGATAGATTGAGGGCGAAGAGCGTGGGATCCATTGAGGCATTTATCAAAAGGAAGAGAGGGGAGAGGGGAAGCAGTGAGGACAAGGAAGATATAGAGTCAAGCTTGAAAAATAAAAAAATGTATAGATCGCCGCCGGAAAAACATAGTTTTGTAGAGAAGGATGAGAAAAATAAGGGGACAGATAGAGACAGAGCTGAGGCTAAAGATCCGTTAGAAAAGGAAAGATTGAAAGAAACGCGCGAAATGATGATAGAAGTAATGGGGATGTATGAAGAAAAGCAGGAGAAAAGGGTAGAGGAAATAAGGAAAGAAATTAGGCAGGAAATGGCCAAAATTAGGAAAGAAATGAGGAAATGGGAAGAAGTCAGGGAGAAGCTAGAGAAAAGGATGCAGACGTTGGAGCAAAGACTAGAAAAGAAGGAAGAGCCTAATAAAAAGGTAGACCAGTTGGAAGGCAGAATAAAAAAATAGAAAGCGCAAACCGTGAGTCTGGAGGTGGGGAGAGTGGGAATAAGGAGAAGGAAAGGTTGAGAAATATAGAACAAAGACTCGAAAAGAAAGAGAGAGAAGAAAGAAAAAGAAACATAGTGATAAAGGGTCTAAGATTATAGGGGAAGGAGCTAATGGAAGGCGTGCAAGAAGTACTAAAAAGGATTGATGCGAAGGTAGAGATAGAGGAAGTGCGAAGTGTAGGAAGGGAAGAGCGAAGAGGGGAAAGAATGGTACTAGTGAAACTGAAGAAATGGGAACATAAGATGGAAGTGATGACAAAGAAGAGGGTCTTTATATGGAAGCTCGGAGAGAATAGAGGATGATTTGACATGGGTAGAAAGGAACATGCAGTATAAGTTAAGGAAAATAGCGGAAGAGGAAAGAAAAAAGGGAAGAAGAACATGGGTTAAGTAGTACGGTAAATACAGATAGAAGGTGTATGGTGGAACTGGGACGAGGACAGGGAACGGATAATAAATAATGAGGAGTCGGGAAACTAGGAGAGAAAGGAACGGGAGATAAAGAAATAAGAAATAGTAGGAAACAAAAAGAGACGAGAAACAAAAGCAGGGAAGATTGGAAGATATGCTACTGGAATATAGCAGGCTTAGAAAGAAAGGATAGGGAGTTTATGAAAAATTTAACACAATGGGATTTAGTAGTAATGATGGAGACGTGGCTAGATGAAAAGGGATGGGAAAGAGTAAGGGGAAGATTACCAAGAGGTTACAAATGGCAGGTTCAAAATGCAAAGAGGAAGAATAAAAAAGGCAGAGCAATGGGAGGAATGGTGATGGGTGTAAGGAACGAATGTATAACAGAGAAGGATAAAAAAGAGTTGATAGGATATAAAGAAGGATTAATAGTAGAAGAGATAAATATGGGAGGAGAGAGGTGGAAGATAGTGGGGGTTTATGTGAACGGTGATATGCAGGAAAAATCAGAGGAGATGAGGGAACTTATAATAGGAGGAGACTTTAATGCGAGAACAGGAGATAGAGGAGGAAGGGAATGGGATGGAGAGCGAGAGAGAAAATCCAAGGACAAGATACTGAATGGGGAGGGAAAGAAGTTTTTAAAGAGCCTAGCGGAGATGGGATGGTTTATCCTAAACGGAAGTACAGAGGGGGATGCGGAATGGGAATATACACGTTCAGGAGGAAAGAGGGGAACGGTAATTGATTAT
>CAKNYM010045697.1:96587-138636 GCA_932195095.1 Andricus curvator | reverse complement strand
CTAAGAGCAACTGCCATCCAACAAAATGTCAATAGCCCCCAGTAGCACCGCGGTAAATCACACCTATGGCCACGTCTCACAACCGTGAGATGGGTGGTCATAGACAACGACGAAATCACAACGACAGGGCGGCGAAACCCTCGTGTGACTTGAGGACACGAAGCGACCCAAGGATGGCAGCTTTCTGCATCCATCTCGCAAGTGCCTTGGCATATTTTTGGCACGCGGGTATGGCGTTAAGGTCACGAACCAATGATAGTTTCGCACATTCGAGAGCACCTATCACAAGGACAATTACTTGTACTGAATATTTTGGGTACAGTCGTTGTAGCTCTCTTTTAAGGTCTTGATACCTCTCCTCTTTTTCTTTCTCCTTTGCAGTGATGTTGTATTCAGACGGAGCCGAGAATTCGATCACGAATATAGTTCGTTTCTCGAAGTCTTGGAGAAAAATGTCAGGCCTCGAGTGCGCAACGGAAACTGCTGCCCGAAAATCGTAGTTCCAGAAAATTTGGCACTTCTCGTTTTGGACAATCGACTCTATCTACCTTGGAGCGTTCGGCAGGGCAGGGTCGCGGCCAACACCGTAAGAGCGACAAAGATGATAATAAAGCACCCTTAGGGCCGCATTATGTCTGTAGATATACGTCGTTCCCGCGTGGGTCGAACACCCTGATAGTATGTGTTCTAGGTACTCAGCGTGTGCATGACACGCTCTGCACCTATCACTGGGAACTTCTTGACATAAAATGCGCTCACGGTATGCTAAGGTGGAAATGACACCGTCCTGGCATGCGAAAATAAAACCCTCTGTACTTGAATTAAGCCCTGTTGATTTGAGGAAAGCAAAAGTTTGCTCCTTCGACAAGGACTATTTTTCTACATTTCTGTGAAAGTTTCCGTGCATTTCCTTGTCGAGTAGCTCTTGGTGAAAATTTTCAACCTCTGCTTTCTTCACTTTGGTTTTTAGAAGTGAAGCATCTAGGTGAAGTAATGCACTTTCCTCACTTCTGATGTTAAAATTCAGGCCAAGGGTCTCGGCCGCTTGCTCCGCGGCTTTGTAAAGGAACGCTCTTTCGCCAATCATCTCGTGGTTCCTGACTATCTTTAGGAGAGGATCTCTGCCATTCGCAACGATGTAAGAAGTACTTAGAACAATCCGGTTATGAAGACACTGGAGGTTCAGAAGTCCGCGTCCGCCTTGACGGCGTGAAATATATAATCGCGGAACTGACGAATTGATATTCAAGCTTTTATGCATATGCATGATCTTACGTGTAATGACATCAAGGGCCTTAAGCTCGTTCTTCGTCCATAATTATAAAAAATATTGCTAAAGTTAACAATTACCGAGTAATTAACAATTAAAGCTTAGCCAATCAGAAGCACGCGTTAGAAGGTTGACAGTCCATGTGCCATCGACAAGAGTGTGTGCATAAACAAGTTCATTTCGTATAATTTCTCCTCCGTGCGCTTTTCCAGTAGGTTGTGTCTCTCTGGTGTAACTTCACACGTCAACGAGATACAAAATTGCAAAAAATATTTTCCACAATCAACCAAATTAGAAAACGTTCTCATGAATTCTGCAAATTCCCTTGAATTTGGTAGAATTTTCGAGAACACAGTGGAATTCTCCTGAATTCTGAAGAATTCTCTTGAATTCAGCAGTATTTCTTAAAATCAGCGAAATTCTCTCTAACTCTGTAGAATTCTTTTGATTTCAGCAGAATTCTTTTGAATTCAGTGGGATTCTCTTGAATTTTGTATCATTCTCATGAATTGAGTATAATTCTCTTGAATTCAGTAGCACTCTTTTAAGTTCGGCAGAACTCTCTTCTCTTAAATTCTCTTAAATTGTGTATAATTCTTTTGTATTCAGGAGAATTTTCTTGAAATATGTAAAGTTATCTTAAACTTCGTTTAATTCTCTTAAATTCAGTAGAATTCTCCTAGGTTTGGCAGAATTCTCGTGAGTTGAGCAGAATTCTCTTGAATTTAGTAGAATTCTCTTGAGATCGACCGAATTCTCGTGCAATCTGTAAAATTATCTTGAATTGAGTAGAGCTCTCTTGATTTCCGTACTGCACTGAAATCATCAAGCATTTAATTATGACTCTTGCGTGTCGCATTTTTTCAATGGAATTTCATTGACATTTCTTGTAACGTTCTCAACAATACAAATTGGAAAGACTAATGAATTCAAAATAAATCAAAGCTTATTCTAATGAATTTAGAATTTTTTAAACATTTGTAATGAGTTCAAAAGTGTTCAAAGGAATTTTACAGAATTCAAGATAATTCTACAGAATTCAAGAGTCTTTTACAGAATTTAAGATAATTTTTCGGAAATTAAGAGAGTTCTACTCAATTCAAAAGAATTCTACAGATTGCACGAGAATTCTGCCGAAATCGAGAGAATTCTACTAAATTCAAGAGAATTCTTCTCAACTCACGAGAATTCTGCCAAACGTAAGATAATTCTACTGAATTGAAGACAATTCTACAGACT
Organism: Andricus curvator; assembly: GCA_932195095.1. Lineage (NCBI taxonomy): Eukaryota > Metazoa > Arthropoda > Insecta > Hymenoptera > Cynipidae > Andricus > Andricus curvator. The sequence continues at coordinate 136,127 of CAKNYM010045697.1, read as the reverse complement.
TCAAGAGAATTATACGGATTTTAAGAGAATGCATAAATAAAGAGAATTATACGGTATTCAAGAGATATTTTTACAGAATTCCACAGAATTATGATTAATTCAAAGGAATTCTGCCTAACTCTAGAGAATTCTTTTGAATTCGAAAGAATTTTGCTGATTTCAAGAATATTCTGCTAAATTCGAAAGAAAACAGGATAATTTGACTAAATTCAAGAGAATTCTGCCAAACCTAGGAGAATTCTACTTAAGTTAAGAGAATTAAACAAAGTTTGAAGAATTTTACATATTTCAAGAGAATTCTCCTGAATTTAAAAGAATTATACACAATTTAAGAGAATTCTACATAATTCAAGAGAATTCTACTGAATTTACGAGATATTTTTATAGAATTCCAGAGAATTATGATAAATTCAAGGAGATAATTCAGGAGAATTCTACACCATTCAAGAGAATGCTGTTGATCTCAAGAAAATTCTGCCGAACGTTAGAGAATTCTGCTGAATTGAAGAAAGTTCTGCCAAACTTAAAAGAGTGCTACTGAATTCAAGAGAATTTTACATAATTCAAGAGAATTATACTGAATTAATGAGAATGATACCAAATTCAAGAAAATTCCACAGAATTCAAAAGAATTCTGCTGAAATCAAAAGAATTCTACAGAGTTAGAGAGAATTTCGCTGATTTTAAGAAAATTCTGCGGAATTCAAGAGAATTCTTCAGAATTCAGGAGAATTCCACTGAGTTCTCGAAAATTCTACCAAATTCAAGGGAATTTACAGAATTCATGAGAATGTTGTCTAATTTGGTTGATTGTGGAAAATATTTTTTGCAATTTTGTATCTCGTTGACGTGTGAAGTTACACCAGAGAGTCACAACCTACTGGAAAAGCGAACGTAGGAGAAATTATACGAACTGAACTTGTTTATGCACATGGACTGTCGACCTTCTAACGCGGTCACATGATTGGTTAATCCTTAATTGTTAATTACTCGGTAATTATCAAATTTAGCAAAAAATTTTTATAATTATTTTCGACGCCATTTTTTTGTTAGAATTCAAAAATACAAAAATGTTGTTTGAGTACTGGGACACCCTGTATATATCCTAGTAATTTTATTGATAAATATATAAAGAGACTTTTAAATGAAATTATTAATGTCAGAACGGTTTTTAGAGTCGGCACTAAACTTGATAAAATTGCTGAATGAGAGAAAGATAAACTGGATGCCTTAGATCAATGTTATGTATACAGAATATCTTGTCGTTGTCGAAAAGCTTTCATTTGCCATACGAAGCGTCCTCTACGAATCGGTGTTAAAGAAAATGGGGACAACTTTACATTAAATGGGAAATATCGTAAGTGCATTAGGCTTTTATCAAAAAGTAAGGTACAAATATCATGAATTTAGTAAAAAAAAAAATAACACTAACACTTAACTTGAAAAATTAAAAGTAAAATTGTGAAGTATTGTTAAAATACACGGGCCCACAAAAAAAGTGTCTTGAGCCGGAGGTCGAGTATGGTATCTATACGTATTTTGGGGCGCTGAACACGAATCTGACAGTTCAATACCATGGGTAATTTCATACCCTAAAAAGCTGATTTTCTAGGAAATTTTCCGCGTTTAAGGGGAAAACCTGACGTGCTTGGAGAAAACTAATATCAGATCCATATTCAGCGCACAAAATACACAAGGATATCATGATCTAACCTTTTTCCAGAAGATTTCAATACCAAGGTTACTTTATACCCAGAAAAGCCGATTTTCCAGAGAATTTGTCCGCGTCTAGGGGTAAATTCTGACGTGCTGGGGGAAAACTAATGACAGATTCATGTTAACCGCCCCAAAATACATCTAGATACAATACTCTGATCTCTCGCTCAAGACTTTTTTTTATGGGCCTGTGTTATTCATATAATGCAGTATATTAAAAAAAATTTAATCGTTAAAAAATGCAACCTGTGGCTTAATTTATCCTCGGAAATCCATTGATGGACTGCTGAGTACAAAGTCCCTATCCCCACGCGTATTGCATACTATGTTTCATGATAAAGGAATGGAAAATCGAATGAATAACATAAAAAATGAATGTTGGATAATAATAGTGCAAACTGCAAAGGGATACACGGGCCGAACCCCTGCGGTTTCAAGTGGCATCACTGTAATCTGGATCTTTATTCATTTTTGTGACAAATTGTCTCATTTTTCTATCGAATTTATAAAGTGACTGACAGCTGACTCAGTACGCAGCTTTGTTCAGGGTCTGTACATTGAAAAAATGTTGGTCGAGCTACTCGCTCACGTGATAGAGCTGGAACACCAAGTGCGTCGAGCGCTGCTCGTCCGCAGCTTGGTGCGGATTCTCTCTCTTGTTGGGCACGCTGTGTGCTCACATTAGAAAAGCTGTAGGCCCACCAGTGTTGATACAGTAACGCTCCCTTTAGGCGGGAGAACGGCATCCCCACGCCGAGTTTTGCGTGGAGTTTGTGTACGCGGTGTTAGTTCCATGGCAAAACGGTTTTTCGTATTGGGGCTTATTGGTGTTTATTTTTTTTAAGTGCGTTAGCATGATGGATGACTTCTTGGAGAAGTACAAATTTTCAAATCTACGTGATATACTCACATGTAAGTAATTTATCAATATAGGTATAAGCTTACCTTTGTGAATAAGCGCGTGAACATAACCTATAAGCGTCACTGTCAAAAATATGTGAAATTGAAATATAAGAATATATTGCGAAAATACATTTTAATAATAATTAAAATAATATTTTATGGTTTTTTCTGCTCGATTTTGGGCCTGAACTTTGACCATGGTACTAAATACGTATAACATATAACCTACAAAAATCAATCGCATGTTAATGTAAACACAGGTAGCTGGACTTTCAGGGTATAATAATATTATATGTATTAATATTAAAAATTCTGTTGAAAATTTGGTTCAAAAGTCATCTTTTTTGTTTGAAAATTCAATCGGATTTGTTCAAAATTGTCTTTTTGTTTTGAAAATTCAACTATTTTGAAAAAAATGTTATAGAAGATTGAACCTTTTTTGTTTGCTGGACTGGAAAATCTTTTTTTCTCTATTTGTCTCTAATTAGCCGACAAGGAGGTAGTTTAAAAATCTATTTTTGATTGGTGATTTTTTTAAGCTCTGACTTCGGTACATAAAATTATTCATAACAAAGCAGACTTCATGTCGATCTTGAATGAATTTTTAAATAGAGATAATTAATTAATTTTATATAGAGACAACTTCAATTTGTGGAAAGAAATCTATTTTTATTTAAATACTGTACCAAGGATGTTTTTAAATAATAGCAATTTTAGAAATGTATGGTTCTTTGGATTATGTCTATTGCTATTTCAAAAATGTAATAATCTGAATAGATTGATTCAGAATCAACCACAAAAAATTTCTCTTGTTCTCTTCCGGATTTTTTAATAAGTTTCAGGCATCTTTTTATTATTATATTTACGTTTGTATAATGACGTATGCTTTTAAGGATTTCGAAAAATTGCATTACTAATTTATAAATAAAAGTTTACTTTATACATGATGTTGAAAATTCTTTACCCTTCTTTCATAAAAAAGACATAAAAAGTACTGTGAGTGGCTTTTGTTAAACATAAACATACGTGATTGTTATTAACGAAGTGTCAAGGCATACCAAAAATATTTGGTCTATCGCTCACCGTATTTCGGTAAACCTATCAGGCGTCCTTCCTAATTTCTCATGGGCACACTGAAAATATTTCTTAAACGCTCACCGAATTTCGGTGAACCTATATAGACATCACGGACTTTTATTAACAAATTATACAAATTATTTTTTCACAAAAAATTTCTGTGAATGGCTTTATGATGTCATTTAACCAAGAAGGTTTATTCTAATAATTTTTAATTGTTATTAACAAATTATATAAACAGCTGTCTATATGTTTAATTTAATAATAACAATTAGAATTATTGAAATAATTTACAGCATAAAATCAGTCGCAGCAAGTTTTATGAAAAATTAATTTTTTATACACGACTATCACGCAATTGTCTATACAAATTTTTAATAAAAATTGAAATTGTTGAATTAGAATATATAATTTGTCTACGAAATATAGGATCGGTAGGTAAGATCATAAAGTCATTCGCAGAAAGTTTTTAAAAAACAAAATAATTTTTTCCCTCGAAGAATATACGAATATAACACAATTTTTTATACAATTTACTATAACAATTGAAATTGTTGACTTAGAATACACCTTTCGGGCTAAAAAAATCATAAAGTCACTCGCATCAACTTGTGTAAAAAATTGTTTTCAACCGTAAAAAGATACGACTATAAATAATTATTTTTATAATTTGTTAATAAAAATCATGAATTCTTATTTTTAATTATTTTTTTCACTTCAAATAACATTGTTAAGTATTTTTACATTATCTTTGATGCCGACAAAATATTTTGTCTCGTAAAAGTTCTATAGATGTCTATTCTTTTTTTACAACATTTTACAACATTTTTTATAGCAGTAAAATATCTTTTAAACAATTTATTTTTATTATATTTGTGTCTGGGCATGGACTATTATTGATTTTTGGCATACTTAATTGTTTACGCGATCACAAAACTCAAGTGTGACCTGCAGCTTAATTTGTCCGCGCAAATCTTCCTGGACCCCTGGGGCAATTGCTTTCTCTTTTTTGGGACAGCAGCGTTCCCAACACTCGGGAAAGGATCTGCTCGCACGTTTGGTACTATTGCCCAATCAAATGTGGTGTCGTCGCTGCCCTAACCGCCGTGGTGGCGCTGCGTTCCCACTTAAAAGACAGTTGCTTACCCAACATTTTTGTCAGTGTAGTTGAAACGCTAATTGTTGTTACCAACTATTCTATCTGGATGTCGCTGGTTGTACTGTTTCAGTCTTTTCAGTTATACTTTTCTCGCTCAAACGTAAGAGAGTAGATAGAGATGGCATGTAATAGCGAATAAAATATTTAAGCTATATGCATAGTAATTATCAGGATGAAGGTTGGGATGTGGAAGCTTTTTTTCGATATATGTTTCTCGTAAATTAAAGTCCGTACTTTAGTTACACAGGCCCTCAAAAAAGTGCCATGCGCGAGAGATCAGAGTATTATATCTATATGTATATTGGGGCGCTGAAAATCGGCTTTTTCGGGTATGAAATTTCCCTTGGTATTTAAATCGTGTGGAAACAAGTCAGGCATGATATCTTTATGAATTTTGCTGTTCTGAATATGAATGTGACATTACTCTTCTCCTGGCACCTCAGGGTTTCCCCCTAGATTCGGAAAATTCCCTAGAGAATCAGCTTTTCTGGGTATAAATTACCCTTGGCATAAAATCATCTAGAAACAGGTCAGCATGATATACATATTCATGTATTTTGGTGCGTTGAATACGAATCTTGACATTAGTTTCCCCCAGCACGACAGGGTTTTTCCCTAGACGCAGATATTTCCCAAGAAAATCAGCTTTGTCGGGTATGAAATTACTCTTAGTATTGACATCGTCTCGAAACAGGTCAGGCATGGTATCTTTATGTATTTAGAGTGCTGAATACGAACCTAACATCAATTTTCCCCCAGCATGTCAGGGTTTTCCGCTAGACGCGGAAAATGTCGTAGGAAATCAGCTTTTTCGGGTATGAAAATACCAGTGGTATTGAAGTCATCTGGAAACTGGTCAGGCATGATATCTTTATGTATTTTAGTTCTCTGAATACAAATATGTCATTAATTTTTCCCCTGTATGTCAGGTTTTGTCCCTAGATGTGGAAAATTTCCTAGAAAAGCAGGTTGTCCGTATATAGAATTCAGCACAGCCAAAATACATGAAAATATCGTGCCTGACTTGTTTCCAGACGATTTCAATACAAAGGGTAATTTCATGCCGTAAAACCTGATTTTCCAGTAGAATTTTCGCGTCAGGTGAAAACCTGAGGTTCCAGGAGAAGAGTAATGCCACATTCGTATTCAGAACGTTGACCTATTTCCAGATGATTTGAATTGAATTGAATACAAAGGGTAATTGCATACCCGAAAAAGCTGATTTTCTAGGGAATTTACCGCCTCTCAGTGGAAACCCTAAAGCACTGGGGGGAAACTAGTGTCATATTTGTATTCAGCGCACGAAAATACGTAAAGATATCATGCTCTCACATGTTTCCAGCCGATTTCAACACCAAGGGTTATTTTATGCCGGACGAAGCTGATTTCCTACGAAATTTTCCGCGCCTAGGGGGAAACCCTGAGGTGCTAGGAGGAGACTAATGTTAAATTCATATTCATCACACCAAAATACGTAAAGATATCATGTCTGACTTATTTCCAGGCGATGCCAATACCAAGGGTAATTCCATACCTGAAAAATCTGATTATTTCGGAAATTTTCCACCTCCAGGGGGAAACCCTGACGTGCTGGGGGAAAAGTAATGTAAGATTCGTATTTAGCGCACTAAAATACATAATGTTATTATGCTCTGACCTGATTCTAAATGATTTTATACCAAGGGTAATTTAAATTCTGAAAAGCTGATTCTCTAGGGAATTTTCCACGTCTGGGGGAAAACCCTGACGTGCTGGGGGAAAACCCTGTCGTGCTTTTGGAAAACTACGGTCAGATTCGTATTCAGCACCCCAAAATACATATAGATACCATACTCTGATCTCTCGCGCAAGGCACTTTTTTTGTCGGCCTGTGTTATTAATAGTATATTACGACCCAAGGCTACAAAGTTGGATTTCCGGGCGTGTGTGATATGAAGGCCGAGGCAAAACCGAGTACATTCTGCTGCTCCTTCGTCGATGAGCCCGATCATTGTTATTAGCTATGTTTATGTTTAATATGTTTATTAGCTATGTTATTAGCTATATGATTAGCTATGACCTAACCTAGACACTCCGTGACAAAATGTATTGGTCCGAATCGTTGAGTGCGATGTTCTCTGGAACCATGTTGAATCCTAACTTTATCAACGACGATGCTTTAATTGTACATTCTGCTGCTTCTTCGTCGATGAGCCTGATCATTGTGTGATTGTTGACTAAAATTTGTGTAAATACTTACGAACGGTAACATTGGTCTCTTCTTTAGAAAGTTGATTAATCTCTTGTTTCACTGGTACATGCGCTGAGTGTGCACATGTGCGCTGAGTATTCAAACGGTTGTATTCTAGCATATCGCGAAGTATTTTATCCATATCATTATGCGTTCTGTCTGCCACCGCGTTACATAAATCGCATAACAAGATGCGCGATCACGCAATTAAAGTTATGTTTGTTCTATACGTCTTCCGTCCTATAATAAGTTCCACATCAGCTATTCGAGTCTCAGATTATACCTGATAGATGGCTGGTGATGCCGTTCAAGACGAGAAATGTCGAGGGGAAACTCAAGAAATGTGACAATTCAAGGTGGCCAAAATGCAAGGCCTTGAAAATTAAGTCCTAATGTTGGTCTCGTTTTGAAGGCTTGAGTTTCCTTTGCAGATGTACACTTTCCCTTCGCCGGACCGGCCGCCTGAGAAGGGCGAATAAATTAAAGCTTTCGTAGGACGATTGTAGGGGGTATTTTTAAACTTTTCTAGGCACATTACATATGCCGAGAATTGGGACAACTTGATATATGCGAATATTCTATTTTCATATCACGAATTAGAAAATGTTAAGAATGTTAAATTAATTATTTTGGCTGGTTTGCAGACCAAAGGTTCCTGTTAGGATTGATCAGGTAAGCTGGGGTCTTAGGAATTTTCATTGAATGATAGGCGTTCGCAGATCTGTTAGTGGAAACTCAAGACGGCCAGGCAAGACCAAGATGAGGCTTCGACTTCCGAAGCCTCGACTGTAACACTAGAGCTTGCGCTCCGATTGGTGGTGAAGGTACTAGTCTTCCGGTTCCAATACAATAGAACTCGAGAAACTACTAGACTCGAGTAGTATGGCAACGTCCTGGCCACACTACTCGAGAAAAGACTCACTTTGTCGACGGTTTACATGCGGAGGAAGTGAATGTTTCCATGCATTTGTTCGTAAAAATCTATTAAAATCTGTCGACATCTTCAGAAGTTGTGCAGAAGCAGACAGATTTTTTAGCTATCATATCTTTGGTAGAACAGTTTTTGAATTTTCAATTCCCGCAACTGTACTGAGGTGCATTACAAATACAATAGGATTTTCATTTTTTGTATATTAGCATCAACCGACGTCTATTGCTGAAGCCATGATACTCGATACTGAAGCAGCTATTTTGGCAAACTTCAACTTTCTTGTCAATCAACATGATGACCGACAAGATATGGAGGAAGATGAAGACGATGTTGAGGAAGAATTATATGATTCAAAGCCAGACTGCAAACAAAATAAGGTAACAAAGTAGACATACTTTTTCTAATAAAACTTTTTCGGCCTTATTTAGTAACACATCAGCTCGGGAACCAGTGTTGGGTAGTAACTTCTGACAAGTAACTAACTTAGTGAAAAGTTACGTTATTTGTAACTTTTAGGGCAACTTAGTGACTATTTTAAGAAGTACTTGTAACTTAACTTAGTTATGATTTTTGCATTGAATAGTAACTTTAATTTAAGTTACTTGAAAGTTACTTTGTGTTTTTTGTATATCTCCTATTAGGAGAGGTTTATGGGTCATGAGATAAAAAGAAATTAGAAAAAGGTGCCCGCAGGCGGAGAACTGCAGAAACAGAATATCGCTTTGCGCTGCCTTGAGAGCTCCGGTGTTCATGTTGTTTATGGCTCCAACCAAGCAGGCTTGGACAAATTTCGTGTAACGAATCTGAATGGCTAGAATTAAATACGCGAGTCGTGATTTTAACTTGAAATTCAATTAGAAAAATAATTTTTATTGTATGATGAAAATAAAGCCAACGAAACAAGTAATTCTGGTGATCCTGTCGAATAATGCGGAAAAACAAAACCCGTTATAACACGGGCAGGATATTCCGAGTGACATATCTGTTGCGCAGTTTCAATTTTATTCTAAATTTACATGATGTACCGCGAGTTATCCTTATCCTTGTAGGGGCGGATAGAACAAAAAAAAATCAGTCGAAAAGTCCCATAAACTTTTTGGGTCCGATACGTATTTTGGGACTTAGAGAGCTTTGAAATTGTATGTAGGTGAGCCGTTTTTGTGACAGTGTGCGTGCATGGAGACTAGCGATCGTCAGCACCATTTCCCCTCTAGCGCCAAATTCACAACGTTCGAGGTGTACAAAAAAGCGAAATCTAAGCTAGGTCGACAAGTTCAAACTTTTACCAATTGATTAATGAAATTAATAAAATAAAATGAATTGCACTTTCAGTGATTTGTATCCCAACTGTGCACGTGTCCAGATGGCATTTGTACAACTGTACATGTGCACAGTTGTGCGAAGAGTCTTACGTCGGAAAATCGAAAAAATTTTGCAATTCTCAAAGTGGTTTATTCCAATGATTTTTTCATCAACTCAACGCTCTCGAAGATGATGTTCGAACATCCCCAGGAAACCACCCCAATGGAGACATGTGTCTGAATTTGCCTCCAGGTACAGGTAAGAAAAAATGGTCGGTACCGGTAACTTCTTAGCGCGCGTATTCATGAAATGCACGGAATTCAAGGAATTCATGAAATGCATGGAATTCAAGGAATTGATGGAATTTAAGGAATTCATGAAATTTAAGGAATTCAAGAAATTTAAGGAATTCAAGAAATTCATGGAATTCAAGAAATTCATAGAATTCACGGAATTTGAGGAATTCAAGAAATTCACGTAATTCAAGGAATTAATTTAATTTACGGAATTCATGGAAATCAAGGAGATACATGGAATTCAAGCAATTTATGGAATTCAAGGAAATCATGGAAATCGCGGAATTGATGGAATTCACAGAGATCAGGGAATTCCATGAATACCGTGAATTCCGAAAATTCCATTAATTTCGTGAATTTTGTGAATTCCGTGACTTCCATGAATTCCGCGAATTCCTTAAATTCTATCAATTCCATAAATTCCGTAAATTCCGTGAATTCCATGAATACGCGCGCTAAGAACTTTCACTTCAAAACCCGATAACAAAAAAATTGTCGGTACTTTTCGCACAACTGTGCACATGTACAGCTGTACAATTTCCATCTGGTCACGTGCACAGTTGGATACAAATGACTGAAAGTGCAATTCATTTTATTTTATTAATTTCATTAATCAATTGGTAAAACTTTGAAGTTGTTCACCTAGCTTAGATTTCGCTGTTTTGTACACCTCGAACGTAGTGAATTTGGCGCTAGAGGGGAAATGGTGCTGACGATCGCTAGTCTCCATGCACGCACACTGTCACAAAAACTGCTCACCTACATACAATTTCAAAGCTCTCTAAGTCCCAAAATACGTATCGGACCCAAAAAGTTTATGGGACTTTTCGACTGATTTTTTTTGTTCTAGCCGCCCCTACAATGATAAGGACAACTCGCGGGACACGCTGTATATTGTTGCTCACTGGCCGAAATATATTGTGTATTTTTTGTTTACTTTAATCAATGCCAAATTCTTGTTAAATTAAGTTTTTATGAATCATCGTCTTAGTAATTTTGACTTTTGAATTAAGAAATTAAGGGAGTAAAAAAATGAGCTTTTCAGGTAACTTGAAGTTACCTTATTTAATAACTAACTAGTTACAGTTACTAGTTACTCAAAAAAAGGAACTTACCCAACACTGTCGGGAACGGACATTAGTTTTTTATTTTAATTACAATTTTGTTTTTTGAGAATATGTCTCTTAACGTAATCACGGTGAGCTTGAACAAGTTTTGAATTTGACCGACATATCGCCCATTATTTTTTTATTGGATATGATTTTTCAACCCTTCAGAAGTAAATTCCAAGATATTTTTATTTAAATTTTTTTATCGAATATTCTCAATATATTTCCATATATTATAAGTATAGATAAAAATATTAAGTCATATAATAAATTAGTCATTAGTTCGCATTGTTAAATTATTAATAGCGTGCAAATACAATAATTTTATAGTGGTAAAAATAAATAATAATGCTCTGGAAAATATAACCGATGGAGTGCTTGGCCTAGTAGGTAGTTGAAGGGATAACCTGGTGCGCTTGAACCGCGTCCATAGCTACATTTTCATATTTTAGGTTAAAAATTCAATTGTTTTGTTGAAAATTCGTCTTTTTGGGATGCAAATTCAACTATTTTGACAGAAAATTCAACAATTTGGTTGAGAATTTTTTTCTTCTCTTGATTGAAAAATCTGTCTCTGTTGAAAATTCAGCTCTTTTATTAAAAATTCGTCTCGTATAAAAATTTATCTCTTCTGGTGGAAATTTATCTTTTTTTTATTGAAAATTTTTGTATCTGGAAATTCAAAACTATTTTAGTTGAAGGTCTGTGAAGCCAAAAAGGTGAATGTTTTTCAAAACACTTCGATTTTCAAAAGAAAAAAATTTTAATTTTCAATTAAATAGTTGAATTTTCTACCAAAATAGTTGACTTTGCATAACAAATTTTTTTCAACAAAGCAGTTGAAATTCCAACCTAAAATAACAAAATGTAGCCTTTAATTATTAATACATATTTTGCAACACATTAAAAGCCATTTAGAAATATTCTATAATAGCGATTATAAAATAGAAGGTTCTTCCATAATATCAATGTCGGTTATATTTTCTAGATGATTATTATTCAGCATTACTATTATAAATTTAATGTATCACCACGCAATTAATAATTTTACAATGCGAACTAATTACTAATTTATTGTATGACTTAATATTGTTAACTATACTTATAATATATGAACATATATTGAGAATATTACAAAAAAAAAAAACTTTAAAGACAAATTTTTAAAAAAACTTACCAAGAGGCGATTTTAATTTTTTTGGTAATTACTTCTGAATGGTTCAAAAAATTATGTCTTCCTACCCTTCACTTAATATCAAACTTTGATTTTAGGCGTCTTTGCTGCTTGGAGAGGACGTTGATGCAGAAGCAGAGGAAGTATTAAATGAATTGAATTTACTTACCGAGCATGAAGAATCTATCATTCACGTCGACATTGATCCTTCTGAATGGAGTAAGTATGTTGATTAAATGAAAATTTCGTACTTTTATTTTCATAAGCACTACTCATGATTCATTAGAAATTTGAACTGAATCTTAATTTTGCTTGAATTTGAGATAAATTTCCAACGTAAGATAATTAGACAAAATTGCAATCGAATTAACTTAAATTATTAATTTACTCTCTTTAAAATTAATAGGGGAGGGAAGGGGATTAGTTCGCACTTAAGCTCTTTTTCGTATTAAAAATAATTGGTGATGGTTTTGACAAATGCTTATGACCTCGGCTTATCGCTATCACCAATTATTGTGTTATACAATGATGGGAAGGCTATAAATAGGCCGTGTCAATGCGCGGAATAGTGCGCAGAGTAAGGTTATAATGCGCACGGGTGTATAATAATGCGCATTATGGAACATTCACAAGAAAGTTGCGGTTTACTTATTTACGACTACTTTTTCAATTAATATTTCAATCAATCTAATACAATTTTCATGAAAGTGACATGTATTCCTGAATTTCAAGTGGCAGTTCCTGTAAATTCGAAAAGTAATGAGAAAATAATTGAACTTGCTGCAAAATCGTAGCAAAATCGATTAACGGGATATATCTACTTTCTTTTACACTGAGAGTATATTCACATGAAATGTTCTTTTTCCCAATTTTTAGGTTAAGTAGGATAAACGCATTTTTTCGGAATTCCGCGCATTTTCAACTTACTTTTTCTTCTTAATTGGCAATAAGAAGACTCTATTTGATCAATATCCCGTAAAAGCGATAACTAATTTACTTAATAATTCGCAACAGATCAGAAATATGAAACATCTGACGTTCTCCAACAACGATCAACACGGCTACGCGCAGCTGCGCACGATTATCCGACGTAGTATATTTTATTCTTTATCGCATTTCATTTGCCAAAAGCTTCAATTTGAGTCATCCCCTAGGAATATCGGACCAAAGGAAACGCTTCCAGCATAGGGGCCTAAAAAGTCAAATTTCCAAATTCCTTCATTTGTCTTAGTTGTGATATACATCTTCAATATATAAAAAGGGAGAGCTGAGAATTCCGAATCTTAAGAACTATTACTTGTGATTCTCACAAATAATGGTTTTACCGATCTGAATTCCTAACTCTCACCTCGACGAGCCTTGCTTTGTCCCAGTCATATTACTCTAAGGCCATCATCTAATTTTCCTGCACCAGGCTTGCTTTCAGTAGAATAGATTCCAACGTTTAAACTTTCCTCGTAAGATGCTGGTAAACTGATCACTTATCAGTATCTCAGAGAACAAAGTTTTATAATTGCATTAAGTAAGGCAAGTTTGGATATGGCAAGTTAGATGGAACATTTAGCAATTTTAGAATTAATGAAAAATCTATACTCGTAGAACTTATGATTTTATGAGTGGCTCGCGCGCCCCGCGCAACAGGTACGGCGCACCAATCACAAACGCGGAATTTTCCGATTGGGCCCCTCGTCCCAAATAACGAATTCAAAAATTAATAATTAATATTTAGAATTGAATTAACATTAATAAACAATATTCATGTCAATAATATTAATTATATTATAATATTATCAACTTGTACTATATATAATATATAGATTATATGTATTAGTCGACATATAACCTATATATAATATATGTATAACTATGATATTATAACAAATTTAATGTCAATGTTAAATAATTATACGAATTTATCTTAGAACTATGTAACCCGTAGATTCCTTATTGGCTATATAACCGTTCAGGACGTAACATCAGTGAAGGAGTCTCTCCGAAGCAGATACAAGCATCTTCTTCGACAGATTTGGTCTTCCAATCTGTCGGCGTTGAACAAGGTATCTGCGACTAACATGCTTGCCGTCCCGGTTCTACTCTAATCGTTTGGGGTAGTTCAATGGACGAAAAACGAGCTTAAGGCCCTTGATGTCACTACACGTAAGATCATGCATATGCATAAAAGCTTGCATATCAATTCGTCAGTTCCGCGATTATATATTTCACGCTGTCACTTCGGACGCGGACTTCTGAATCTCCAGTGTCTTCATAACCGGATTTTTCTAAGTACTTCTTACATCGTTGCGAATGGCAGAGATCCTCTCCTAAAGATAGTCAGGAACCACGAGATGATTGGCGAAGGAGCGCTCCTTTACAAAGCCGCGGAGCAAGCGGCCGAGACCCTTGGCCTGAATTTTAACATCAGAAGTGAGGAAAGTGCATTACTCGATCTAGATGCTTCACTTCTAAAAGCCGAAGTAAAGAAAGCAGAGGTTGGAACATTTCACGAACAGCTACTCGACAAGAAAATGCACGGAAACTATCACAGAAATGTAGAAAAACAGTCCTTGTCGAAGGAGCAAACTTTTGCTTTCCTCAAATCATCAGGGCTTAATTCAGGTACAGAGGGTTTTATTTTCGCATGCCAGGACGGTGTCATTTCCACCTTAACATACCGTCACCGCATTTTATGTCAAGAAGTTCCCAGTGATAGTTGCAGAGCGTGTCATGCACACGCTGAGTACCTAGAACACATACTATCAGGGTGTCCGACCCACGCAGGAACGACGTATATCTATAGACATAATGCGGCCCTTATTGTGCTTTATTACCACCTTTGTCGCTCTTACGATGTTGGCCGCGACCCTACCCTGCCGAACGCTCCAAGGGAGATAGAGTCGATTGTCCGAAACGAGAAGTGCCAAATTTTGTGGAACTGCGATTTTCGGGCAGCAGTCTCCGTTGCGCACTCGAGGCCTGACATTGTTCTCCAAGACTTCGAGAAACGAACTATATTCGTGATTGAATTCTCGGCTCCGTCCGAATACAACATCACGGCAAAGGAGAAAGAAAAAGAGGAGAGGTATCAAGACCTTAACAGAGAGCTACAACGACTGTACCCAAAATATTCGGTACAAGTAATTGTCCTTGTGATAGGTGCTCTCGGCGGTGCGAAACTATCACTGGTTCGTAACCTTAAAGCCATACCCGAGTGCCAAAAATATGCCAAGGCACTTGCGAGATGGATGCAGAAGGCTGTCATCCTTGGGTCGCTTCGTGTCCTCAAGACACACGAGGGTTTCGCCGGCCTGTCATTGTGATTTCGTCGTTGCCTATGACCACCCATCTCACAGTTGTGAGACGTGGCCATAAGTGTGATTTACCGCGGTGCTACTGGGGGCTATTGACATTTTTTGGATGGCAGATGCTATTAGTGGGACCCTGCGGTGGTTGTTTAACTTATTTTTTAAATATATATGGGGCATAATTTCTGAAGTGTACCCACCTCGAAAATGAAAGTTGTCCGATCGGGCTAAAAATTGGCCCAATTGTAGTCCTATTAGGTAGTACTCCTCACACCAAAAATTAATTCATTTTGATAATTATTTATCAAAGTGGAGGGGGTACAATTTTTGGGTTTTTTGAGCAAAGCCTTAGTTTCCAACGTTTGTAACTTTTGTCCTATTGCCTTAAACAAAATTTCACCTTAAATATTTTCGATCGATTTTTTCACAAACTTTCTGGTGGTGCTAACGATTTTTGAAAAAAAGTCCAAATTTGACCCAAATTTTTGAAAATCAAAAATAAATTTGACTTTTTTTCAAATACGGGCACTTTTTTTTCTTCAAAATAGTTTTAAAAAAAAGCTGAGGTTTTTTCCTATCAGACCCCCAATTTTCAGATTGGCAAATTAATTTGTTTTTGAGTAATAGAACGATACGAAACAAGATTCCATAATAGGGCGGGTGGCGCGCGATCTCCCCTAGTGCGCTCACACCGAGGATCTTTGTACAACGCTTCAGTGCCAGTTTTTTAGGTTATGTAATATTATATGCTACTAGAATAACTGCTCTCTGCATTTTCAGGGTGAATTAACAAGGCTTGCATTACGGTCAGTGTAAAGTTAATTGGGAATATGCTTTAAAAATTAGAAGTGAGAATATACATCTTTTGAATTTACCCGCGCATTTTTCACTTCATACTTCTGCCACTAGGTGGCTGTCTGCCACTAGATGGTTGTGATTCTCACAAGAGAAGATAATTTTTAACAGTATAAGAAACTGGAATTTAATATTTGTATTTTACTCGCAGATTTGATCTGAAATCGAGTTTATCGAAGCAGGTTTGTACGTAAATTTATTTTATTCTACATTTTCTCATTCTTATTCTCCTTTATCTATTATCCTTATAATTGTATTTTTGGAAATATCGTGACTTTGGTCATTCTTGTCTAAAAATCTCTTTTTCAATTTGAAAAAAATACTTTTTGCACGATGCCCTCTGAAAAAGTGATTAAAATTTGGAAGAGTAGATGTATTAATCCTTTTCAAAAAATGAGGCATAAATCAACTAAGCTTAAACTCCGTTGTGTTTCCCAGGACTTGCGTTTGAAATTGCCTACACTATCAGAAGGAGCTAGATTTTGCAGTTCATGTAAATACCAACTCATCGACTCAGCGGGAACATCATCCTTGAACTCTGGAGATGTTGCAGAGCCTTCTGGTAGAGATAAGGTAGATACTGAGGATCATGAAATGATTTCTGACGATGATGAAGATTAGATATGTGACAGCGAAGAAGATTTGGATGTCTTGGACACCAAGCTGCAGTGTAAAAACAAATATCATAAAGCTGGTGTTGAAGTACTTGGTCAAATCATCGAAAAATTCAATGCCTCTAAAGATCTTCAAGAACAATTTCAACTTCTTTCGCTTGCGCCAAAATCTTGGGGACGAAGAAAACTGATGCAGGTGTTCAATACATCAGAGCGAAAAGTAAGAACTGTCAAAAAATTAGTTTCAGAGCATGGAATTCTTACGCTTCCGAATCCAAATAGAGGAAGAGCATTGACTCCTGAAACTGAAACTCTAGTGAAAACCTTTTATGAACGCGATGACATAAGTGGAATGATGCCAGGGATGAAAGACTTTGTGTCGATGAAGAATGATGATGGAACTCGTTCACATGTTCAGAAAAGGTTACTACTGTGTAATCTCAACGAGTTATATGCTCAATTTACGTCAAAACACGTAGGCCTGAAGATCAGTATTTCGAAATTCACAAAACTCAGACCTCGTCATTGTGTTCTAGCAGGAAGCAGTGGCACTCATAATGTGTGCGTTTGCGTGCATCATGAGAATGTCAAGTTGATGTTGAATGAAATAAATATTCAACATTTAACAGAGGATACTGACATGGTGCTCACAAATTATCACGACTGTCTGGATGCTATTGTATGTCCTAACTCTTCAAGTTCCTGTCATTTAGGAGAGTGTGAAAACTGTCCAGGTACTGCGAACTTGAAAGATAACATCACAAAAGCTTTTGATGAACATTGTATCAATGAAGTGAGATTTGAAATTTGGTTACAGACCGACCGATGTACTCTGAAAACTCTGGTAATGGATACTGATGAATTGCTAGATGATTTCTGTGAAAGGCTGTTTACTTAGCTCATGACACGGTGGCTGTTCACGAGTATCAAAAGATAATAGTAGATTACTTGAAAACTCATTTCAGGCCAAAGAAAATCTACTATTTCACTGATGGTGCAGGGCAACATTTCAAAAATAAGAGTAGCTTTGTTAATCTCCGAAGCCCATGAAAATTTTGGTATCCAAGCTGAATGGTACTTCCATGGTACATCTCATGGTAACGGTGCATGTGATGGTATAGGAGCGAATATAAAGAGACAAGCAGCACGTTCAAGCTTACAATGTTCTCCGAAACATCACATACTCACTCCCCATGCTTTGTTTCAGTGGGCAAAGAGTAACTGTAAGGAGACCGAAATTTTTTTCAGCAGCAAAGAAAATCATGTCTTAGCCACCGAATTACTGAAAGCCAGATTTGACAAAGCTGTCACGATACCAGGTACATTACAGTACCACGCTTTCATTCCCACTCAAAATGGAATACTTCAACTCAAGAAGTTTTCGTTCTCTGAGAAATACGTCATCTTCTCGAATGACAAAAAACAGAAACCGCAAAAGAGGCCTGCAAAGAAAACAACTGTTGAAACTATCGCCAAAAAATCGAACAGAAAGACACATAATATTACCATATAATATTACTTAACTTGAAAAACAGGCACTAAAGCGTTGCACAAAGATCCTCGGCGTGAGCGCACTAGGGGAGATCGCGCGCCACCCGCCCTATTATGGAATCTTGTTTCGTATCGTTCTATTACTCAGAGACAAATTAATTTGCCACTCTGAAAATTGAAGGTCTGATAGGAAAAAACCTCAGCTTTCTTATAAAACTATTTTGAAGAAAGAAAAAAGTGCCCGTATTTGAAAAAAAGTCAAATTTATTCTTGATTTTCAAAAATTCGGGTCAAATTTTGACTTTTTTCAAAAATCGTTATCACCACCAGAAATTTTGTGAAAAAATCTATCGAAAATATTTAAAGTGAAATTTTGTTTAAGGCAATAGGACAAAAGTTAAAAACGTTTGAAACTAAGGCTTTGCTAAAAAAAACCCAAAAATTGTACCCTCTCCACTTTCATAAATAATTATCAAAATGGATTAATTTTTGGTGTGAGGGGTACTATCTAATAGGACTACAATTGGGCAAATTTTTAGCCCGATCGGACAACTTTCATTTTCGGGGTGGGTACACTTCAGAAATTATGCCCCATATACAGGGTGTTTTTTTTAACTTGAGACATCGAAATATCTCAAAAAATACGCATCCTATTAAAAAAATGTCCGTAATCAAAACTTTTCATTTTTGAGGGGGAAAAGCACATTTAAACAAATTTACCCCCCCCCCCCAGGAGGGGGTGGGGAATCGCAAAATCGAAAAAAAAATCGAAAAAAAATCGGGAATCGAAAAAAATTTTCGAATAAAACTTACGTTTTTCATAAAGGAGAATCTGTGATAAAAAATTGGGGTTCCCATTTGAAATTACAAAGTTACCCCCACTCCTGCCTCCTGGGGGGGGGGTAAATTTGTTCAAAATCGCTTTTCCCCCTCGAAAATAAAAAGTTTTTATTAGGGATATTTTTTTCATAGGATGCGTATTTTTTTAGATATTTCGATGTCTCAAGTTAAAAAAAAAACCTGTATATATAATATATGTATAACTACGATATTATAATAAATTTAATATAAATAATTATACTTGTTAAATATCAAATAATAGTTTAATTTTAACAAATATGTAATGCTGGGTCAAAAGAGAGGAGGAAATCAAACAATTTTAATTATGTCGCGCATGCAAAATATCGAGCCAATCAGGAGCCTCGTAAGAGCAACGCACCAATCCCCATTCGGGAGCTTCCTGATTGGACCGCCACCGAGGAGTGGGTAAGACCGCTCGACCAGCTCGTGTCTCGGCCATCAATCATCAGTCTGCCTCTCGACTTCCTCGAGAGTGCACGTAGACATATTCTCTCTCTCTCTCTCTCTCTCTCTGAGTCTAGCCCAGGGCGAAGATAGAAAATAAACAGTTTTACTTAAATATTGTTGTAGCCTTCACTGACTACACCCTCGCAATATATATATATTATATTTTTTCAAACCAATCTGCTCTTTTCAGAGCAATATCTAACGAGGAATTGTTTCTGTAGTGTTCAAGTCTAATCGGTTTTTCTCAATCATTAGTTTAACAAACGTCCTGCGGTGTCGCTCCATCAAGCAGTTCACGGGGACGTTTGTTTAATTAATTAAAGTAGTTCGGTGCCTCCTAGAAAGATCCTACTTGGCGCTCCGTCAAGCCGTACTTGGGGATCTTTTTTGAATGGGACGGAACTACTGGAAGAGAAAGGCGAATAGAGTCTTCTGGGGAATTCCATCTCCCCGCCTTCTACGAGAACCCGTAGAAGGCCCAAGCAACGACTGTCAACCGGAGTTGACAGTCTCCAATCCTACTTGCCGACTGGAGTCGGTAAGTGATATCCCCAGTGGTGAGCCCTAGCTCTCACCAAGAAGACAAGGACCTTCAGCCGCCGCTCCGCACCAGGAGGTGACTCCACCTGCCGTTCGTCGAGTTCGCACTGGACCAAGCACTCCTTTTGGCCGGTGTGCTTCTTTACCGCCGGGAGGCGAAAAAGTTCCACAAGTATTGGGTTTGCGCCGACGGCTGGAGCCATCCATGGACATGCCCGAAGGACTCTGATACCCTTCAATCCTGCTCATGACAGGACTCTGTTGGTGACCCTGGATCCCCGGTGTGTCATCCTCTACGAACTCGTGGGGCCAATTCCGGACGGTACGAGTCCAGCCACCCTCAAGGAGATCAAGGACCTTGAGATCGTGAGAGAGAGGAAATACCGTCAACAACGTAACCATTATCGAAACATCGTTCAACTAGCTGCCTGCGGAACGGAGGTACCAGAGACAGCTGTCCGAACGAGGAGTTTTACAACCAACCGGAGGTTCCATCTACGAATATCTCATATCCCACCGACTAACCGGAACGCGATCGTCGGTACGTCCGGAGGAGTTTCGACATCCGAGGGTTTTTGCACCATCTGGGCATCTCCTGGATGAAGGAATAAATGGAGGTCAAAAATAGTTGGCAACTATTCCTGCAAAGTAAAGGAAAGAGGACTTTCCTCCCACCACCCAGCAGCCAAGAGAATATACCAAAGGGAATGCAAAACCTGCAGGACTTCCTAATAAAAACGCAGGAGTATATTTTTCTGGAGCCTCTGCGAGAAGCAAGGATTCCTTTCCAGAGGAGAAGGGCGCAATAATAACGCCAAACAATAATTAAATCAACGGCCCCTTTCGGGGCACCAAGTATTATAACGACGGATACTTCTGGAACTCTAACTGTGGAACGTATCAGTTGTTAACCACTGATAAGAAGAAAACTACAATAGATAAGCAGATTTGAATATTTTTCCTCGAATATGCTAGGGCTGTCTAACATCCATGCGAAACTTCAACCTTCTAGCACAATTAATGTAGGAGTTCGGAGTTGTAAGCGACGGATGGACGGACATCCGACCGTTGTTATCAGGGTTTCTGACGTAGCCTACGAGCCCCTAAAAAAGAGGAAGTGCTAGAAAGCTCTTGTATTTGTAGACTCTGGTTCTACCACTATATTTGAATAAACTTATTGCTCATTGGTCGTAAGCCAGACGCGAAGCAACAGCGCAAATCGGAAAAAGGCGTATTACGGCAGGATAATATTTGGATGGTATTATCGCCAGATGCCAATAGTTTATATACAAAAATATTTATATATATTAAACTCCTTCCTCTTCAATAAAGTTCTTGGATAAAGTTCTCCGATAGATCAGTATTTTGTCTCGCTCATCACAGTCTTGCGCAGAAAGCAATTGCTCCTGGAATTTGTAATTTAGGAAGTGTCACTAGCGATGCTGCAGGTCGACGTCGACCATTTCTCTAACTAAAAAAAGCCAGATAGAATTCAGGTGGAGTAGTAATATCAGGAAGTTTAGAATCTCTCCGAACGCCAACTTTGAATTCTCTCGCCGCAATTTCTAGGTAGAAACATTCAATCAAGAGGTCGGGAGGAAATAACGAAAGAAGGGAGTAAGAGTTCCTCCGACATTTCCCTGGTCATCGAAGCTCTTCGGTGCTTCGACGGTGTTGACAAACTCCGAGAAAATTGTATAAACAAATAGGGAACAAACGAATCAGCCAAAAATTACATTATTTAATTAATTGTGTGCCAATAAAAGAAGACCAATAAAAATTTTTTGCCGACTTCGTGCATACGATAATTTTTGTAACAAACGTATGGTTGTCAACTTTTTTCATTTGAGAATGCTCAATTGTTCGATAAAATTAAAGTTTTTTATGGAGTGATTATTATTAGGGTGGCCCAAAAATGTACATTTTGGAATTTTAGACCCGCGCAGTCGCCAAATCGTTCTCTCGTGGAAACAAATAAATACATATTTTTTTATTTTGCAACAAAATGATTTTTAGTACGTCGTGTAGTATTTTGAAGTTTTCTCTTGAGGTACGAATTAAAATAGAAAAGTTTCAAACGAACCTGAAACGAGCCCAAAGGTTTAATCCAGACTCCTTGAAGTCAAGTGTCCCCCTAGGCCTAGGGTTCGCGTATTGTAAAAAAATTGGTTGGCTCCCCAAATAGTGCGTAAAAGATTTGGGAAATTTGCTGGGCTACAAGTTTCGGCCAGTAGCACGGAGCTTTATGGTCGAGTTTGCATCTGGAAGTCCTAAGCCCCTAACAATTTAGAGTTAAATTTAGCTGCCATAAATTCTGCAGTTTACGATTGAAGCTGCTCCTGGGCTGAAGTTTGTATTTTTCACTTATTTTTCTAATTGCTTCAAAACTATAAATTAAAAAATAATTAACATTTATTTTTTTATAAATCTGTTCTCAATATCCTCCAAAATGTTTCTTGAAAATTTCAATTTAAACAATCATATCTAAGGCTCGTTACGAGTCTACAAATATTGCAGTTTTATGCAACTTTCGAGATGTCTCAAATTTGTTTATAACTTTGTTGATGTATTAAAATTGGACAAAATGCATCCTTACTGAGAAGAGAACAATTGCCTTATAATTTCTTGAACAAAATCGAAGAAGTAAAAAAGTATACGTTTTACGTGTTAAACTTTTTGTACTATAGAACCTTCAAGTGTAACTATGGTACCAGAAGATGATCATCATCCCACGCTCCATATCTTAATATATTGTACCTACACTGTCAAAAGTAATCATTTTAAGTTAGGTAGAATAGGTAATTTTAATTATAAAGATGGAGGTTTTGTTCAGTTGTATTTAAACATAATGGAAATTGATTGTCACAGTTATATGAGATTGATAACTCTGAGAAAGCCTGTAAATTTTTTTATGACAAATTCTTACAAGAAATTGATAATTTTATTCCATGTTTAAAAGTGAAAAATCAAAACACCTGTTGCCTACTTGGTTTTCGAACGAATTAAAATATTGCACTAAAATAAAAGAGAAATAAGTTCAGTAAAGGTGTATTTGATGTCGCCTTACTTTGAGAAATTAAACTAAAAATAAACAGACTAACTTCTACTGATCTGATTTAATATATATCACATGCTGAGGAGGCTTTAAAAGGGAGCCCTCGAAAGTGTGGGACATAGCCTCCAAGCTAAAAAATGAATCACGTATACCTGGCATTATTAGGTTTAATGACACACAAATTAGTAAAGAAAATCAGATTGTACATGCTTTCGCGGATTACTTTGATAGTGTTTTTGATCGTGATGTATCGGTTGTTGATAATAACGTTCGTGGTATGAGATGGCGATCTGTTTGGTAGCTACGTACAGAATATTTGGGCTCAAGTTAAAGGTGCTATTAAGAAACTATCTAATAAGCCTATAGCAGGCATGGATAAAATTCCCAGCTACATTGTCAAAGATAGTTCTCCGGTATTAACTGATCCTCTCATACCCATTTTCAATACTGCACTGAAAACAGGAAAATATCCAGAATGATGGAAACAAACGAGGGTGTGTCCGGTTTTAAAAAAGGGGGTAAATCGGAAATGAATTATAGACCTATTTCCATTGTTTCTAATTTCTCTAAAGTTTTCGAAATTTGCATCTCTGAAATCTTAATATCGTACCTAAAACCAAATTTGATCTCTGAGCAACACGGCTTTCTTCCTGATAAATCGACGGTAACTAATTCGGTTACATTTTTACAATATACGGCAAATGCATTGTTTGAAGGAGATCAGGTCGACGCTATCTAATTTGATTGTTCGAAAGCTTTTGGTAAGGTAAATCATAAGTTACTTTTGGATGAATTGATCAATCTTGGTATATCTTTATTTTAGTGATATAATTGGAGAACTTTTTGAAAAAAGGAAACATTATGTTCAGTATGCTGGTTATTCATCCAATAGCTATCAGCCAACTTCTGAGGTTCCGCAGGGGTCTAATTTAGGTCCTATATTTTACATAATATTCTGTAAAGACATAAAAACCGTAATAAGCCTACCATTTTTGTTGTACGCAGACGACACCAAAAGTTGTTTTAGATTGAAGAATTTCGAAGATTGTTTTCGTTTACAAAGTTTTCTTGATATGTTTTTGAACTGGTGTTTGAAGAATAAGCTTCCTTTAAATATTTCGAAGTGTATGGTGATTACCTACTCTCGAGCATCAAATCCAATTTTGTTTGATTATATGATTAAGGATTCTAAACTATGGAGGGTTTATTCGATACTTGATCTGGGAGTTGAGTTTAACGCTCAGTTGCGTTTTAAGGAAAATATTACTGATCTACTGATCTTTGTAAAACTGCGAATAAAAAAATAGGCTATTATGCGCGCGAAATTAGAATATAAGGCAACAATTTGGGCACCGAATTCCACCTGTTATGTTGATGCTCTTGAGAGGATTCAAAAGAAGTTTTTAAAATATATTACATTTAAAAAAGACGGAGTTTATCCGGATCGAGGTTTGCCTTATTTGCCATTTTGTATTAGTTTTAATATTATGTCTCTAGAGGAAAGTAGATCCCTTGCATTTTTGAAACTTCTATATAAAATCCTGTATGGTAGCGTTGACTGCTCTTATCTACTTAACTAAATATCTTTTCGAGTGCCTCAGTTTCACTTCCGTTCAGACACCCTTTTATATTAAAACCTCGAACATAAACTTATTATACAACTTGCCGGTGTATGGAAGGTGCTTAAGAATGAACGATTTCTGTTTAAGTCACAGGGAAACTTCGGATTTGTTTAATTCCACGTTCGTATGATTTTGTTGACTAACTGAAAAATTTGTACAGAGTAGTAGATAGTGAGTTAAGTTATGTTCAGTATACTGTGACCTTGAATCTATCCTATATGTATTAGCAACAGTGAATCCAGTAATTGGTATTTGCTGTTGGGATTCAATAAAATTGAAAAAATTGAAATTGAAAATACAAAATTTGCACACAAAGTACTAAAAATCATTTTGTTAAAAAAAAAAGTAAGTATTTGTTTCCACGAGAGAATGATTTGGCGACTGCGCGGGTCGAAAATTCCAAAATGTATATTTTTGGGCCACCCTACTGATAATGTGGTAAGCGCAGAAATTATGCAGGCATTATGTGCATTAAAATACAGATGAATGCATTGTTATGCACCGTAAACTGACTTGCTGCTGGCATCATTTTGTGACAAGGGAGAGATAAAAATGTTTGATTGCTAATAATCTGACTCCGTTCTCTGCCGAACAACTTTCAGCACAAAAAAAATCAGAGCATTTTACATGTTAAACAAAAATCGAAAAATCACTTTCAGAAATTACTCGGTACCGGTGAATCTGTCAACTCTATAAAAGTGTTCCACAGATGAGTGAAAGTAGACTCAATTTGCAGTAATTCAAGAAAAGAACATTGTCCTACGTCTAATTGGTCATAAGTTATGACTTCTTAAAGTTACCCACTTTCGGCTTATTTATAGGAATAAATCACATGGCAGTTAGTCCAGGCGCCCTATGAAAAAAGGATCATTTGAGGTAAAAAAATGCTACCTGAAATTTGACTTCGGATTCTTGTAGTGCTAGCATTTAGAACAAAAGCCTATATGTTTGCGGCCAAGATTTCGGATGCACTGTGTGTTTAAACAATCGTCAAAGATGGCAAAAACAGATTTTTTGTTTATTGCAACTAACCTATATGTCTGCCAGAAAAAAAGTTTAATTAAAAAATGTAGGCCTTACAAATATCTACAAAATGACGTGTCGTATATTAAGATTTGTTCATTTGTTTACTTGGAAAAAAATCAAAACCGTCAGAATGTGCCTTTTTTTAAATATGCAATTATTATTGAAATAATTAATTAAAGAAAAAATATGTCCCTTACCACCTTCAAAAAGGTGCAAAACTTCAGTCCGGAATACTAATTAGTTTTCATAAAAACTCATTTTTTATTTAAAAATTGACTATTTTTCAACGGAATTTCTACAGATTTGGCCAATAGGATCTCAGAAAAAAGTGGGTTATTGTGCTATACAGGAGTTGTGCTATCAAGTACACTTAGCGGCAAAACGATTTTTAATCATTAAATTGCATAAAAATGGCTTACAAAAGATGTTAAGTTTTCTTCTTATAACAAATGAAATAACTACCGTCAATTTTCATTTCATAAAGCTCAGTTTTGTACCAAATATAGGAAAAAGAGTTCTACTAATCGTTATAAAATTCACGAAGATAATCATTTTAAATTTATTGTTTATAATCGTGTCTGATTCACGGGAAAGTTCACAGACAAGGGTCGACGCAGTCAGTGGAAGCGGGGTGGGGGAAGGCGCTGTGAAATGTCAGGAGCTCGCGCCGGAATTGAATTCACGTATTCAAATTGCAAACAATTTTAATATCTCAGCAACAAATTGATGTATCAAGATTTTTTTTTAATTTGGACTAGCTTTCCGTGGTGGTTACAAATCTGTTAGTTGCTTCTCGAAAATATTATATCTAATACCTTATGTTTCAAACTACACTGCAGTCCCGCTTTACCTGTTTCCGATAGACCAGACAAGGTAGTTCAAGGGGGCGAGAGAGAGGCGCTGCGTGGTCAGCGGAGCAACTCCGCAACAACGCAGGGGTGTATAAAAAAATGATTTATTTGTGCACTCGCGAAAACTGTTTGCACTCGCGACGCGGAACATGCCTAAAAAGAATGTGTAAAAGAAAAGTACTTACTTTACCTGGTAATATTCCAAAAATCTGTTCCAAAATGTTGGAATTTTTTATTTTTTTCATGTTTAAAGTATCGATGTCGGCACCAAATTGGAAAAGTCTGACCAAACCGATTCTGTACCGAAACCACTGTTATATTATGATATAGGGTGTGGGATTCGAGGAACATACATGCTTAAATTTTCTTAAAGGTAAAAAATGTACTGCTTCGAGAAAGGTGCCTAATCGCTGGTGCACGCGTTGAAGATGTTACTCCGCGGTGACAATCGCCACGCATCCCTTGACCGTGCGACGGCCCAAGGTGGTAATCCTAATCTTACAATTTTGCTGACAGCAGCATCCGTTCTCACGCTAGTTGCGAGCGGGTTGAGCCACATATAAATATTCAAAGTCACTTTACGTGACAGAGTTAAAAGTGCTCTTTCAAGTACAATCCCCTACTCCTCATCTTGCACTGTTACAGAAATGTCTACTTTGAGTACCGAAAACAGGCAAAAAGAACGCGTAAAACATGCTTGCGTTACATAAACATTATTCTACAAAAAATAGTTAGAAAACAAATTTCAGAAGTGCCAGTTTAATATTGACTACTAAATTTTCTTCAGAGAATCGCCTTTTAGTGTATTACGTATTAAATTGAATATTGAGCTAAAGTTTCCTGATATTAAACTCCTTCGAATTTTCAACTTTTCGAGGCAAGTAATATCTTATTGGAATCGGAAAAATTCGTAGATGCTGATTATTGCTATTTTTAAATCGCTAGTTGAAAATGAAAAGTTTAATTTAAGAATTTTAAACTAGATTAAAATCAAATTCAAAATCCTATTTAACGTCCAATACTCAAGTTAATGTATAGAATTCCTGAAAATAAAAACAAGAATCCAACGACATTTGGTCGTTGGATTCTTGTTTTTATTTTCAGGAATTCTATACATTAAATTAAAAGTTTTTAAATTTCCTTACTTTGACCTGCCTGTGGACAAAAGACCCCTACTGGATTAAGCTCACCCTGACTGAAGTCCGTGAACAGACCGAAATGTAGTAGAAAAATTAGGCCGGGATGGGCCTGATCATACCTGAAAAGTGAGCAAAAAGTTTGCCGACCACTGCTCTAAACATCACTTCTTTGGCAGAATGTGACGTTGGAGTTCTATTTTTGCAAGTGACCATTTTAAAGCTTGTGCTGTGTAGATTGAGCTAATGAATGTACATAATTTTTCTGATCATTTTGTCTTAGTAAGTGAGTTGAAAATAATTTGCGTTATTTTATGTGTAAAATTGACTGAAAAATTTTTATGTGACTCGAAACGTATAGGAGAAAATACCATGTCTTCACATTCCGTCTTAGATTAAATTCTCCCCTTTCAAATTATATCAATGATTTATTTCTCGTGTGCAGTTTTCATCAACTTTTGCCGGATCCTTTCTTGTTGAACAGACTGTAAGATTTTTAAGTTAATGTTTCGTTCAAAAATGAGTGTTCCTTTTAAACTTTACATAAGCATATTTAAGAATTTAAAGGATATGACGATCGTTGGTTAAAATAATAAAGTTTATTTTATATTTAGGAATCAAAAATTCCTTTCAGATATTCATCTTACTAATTATATTAATTTAATTTATACGATTAATGATTAATAATTGGCATACTGAAGTTGTAATTTATGTATACACTAAATGTATTTTGGAAATAAATTGTGACATTCTGCAAGCGAAGGGTGCACTTTTTCGGTATAGATTTACGTATAGGGGCATATAGCGGGATAAGTTTTCAGAATTTTAAGCCCAGAACGCATATTTTTCTCTGATATTCCATTTTATGTAATTTGTTACATAAGCTTTTGTTAGAAATTGTTTTTATTATAATAATCTTTTTTGAAAATATTAAACTGAAACATCAAGCCCTAGAATTAGGTTCCGTTGCAGAAGGCTCGGTTTCTCAGTCACTTATACAGACCCTCTAGGTTGAAAATCGAGACTCCGGGGCACTTTTGAAATTGGAACTTCGGAAAATAGCATTTCGAGAAAAATATTCAAAGTTGCTGAGTTCTGTAAGGGCTCTTGTTATATTTTTTCTTAATATATAAAATTCACCCACTTCCGGTCACTTCTGGGACATGAAAGTATAATTTTAATAATTGATGTTATTTTTGTTGACCAGGGTAATTAATTAATTATTTTGATGTTAAATATTTTTGATTTGATTTGACATCAAAATAATTAATGAAAGTATAATGTTACCGGATAGAGCATAGGTTGAAGTATGATTTTCCATCGAAATCCGAAAATTTATATTTTTGATCCTTGTTCACAAAAACGCGAAATCTCATAAATTAAGATCGACAAAGTGGGCCCTTTCCTCACGGAACGTCAAAATTTATATTCGAAAATAACATCAGAAGCTTACTTACGGAGTATTTTCACCTGTAGTGACTAATTAATATTATAAACTCTTTAAAGTCAACCAGGAAAAATTTAATTTGTGACCTGGAAGTAATTGGAAATTTTATTTTAAAGTTTAAGTGTTTACCCTGGTTTTAAATGTATGTTAACCATCACTACCCACTGATCTTAAAAAAAAAAGTTTTCCTCTGTTGCTTAAAAAAAGTATAGGAACAAACTAATTTTTTTTTAAAATTTGTTCACCATTTTTGAATTAAGGCTCCATTTTTTTGTAGAATCGTCTATTGTTGATCTGTACGTATCCACGTCGCACAAGTCTAATATCGTCTATGCTAAGTCATGATAATGTTAACATTGTTAATGTCACGATATGAAACAGATAGGCTGAAAAAGTTCAAGAAATCTGTACTTATTCAATGGTACAAATTACAGTAACGAGAACTAAATATCTCGTAAATTTCTTTATATAATTCAGGGATTGCTCTTTGGTGCTTTTTATTTTCGGAATGCGTTATGCATTTCAGAATGAAGAAAGTAAAAGTTTGCTGTACTCGCAATTAAATGCCATAAATATTTATTAATTTATATATTCTTAGGTGCTGTACGCAGAGGTTTACAACCTGACCCACGACGACCTTGTGAAGAAAATGATTCCGTTTTGGGTCTTGGGGAATTAGCACAATTAACCGTCAATAATGACGCAGAAGCAGCATATGACGTAAGTTTAATTACCTATTTTCCTTAAAACTTGGTCATAGTAGATAAACGTAATGAAAAGAACAAAGAACGTTTATCTGGTACATAGAATCGCGCTTTTTTTAAATCTTGTTACTAACGTATAATAATTACAAAGGTTTGTGTTACTTACTCATTGCGTTTCATTAAATTATTATTATTTTAACTATAAAATCCAGGTAAACTGAAATTCAACAATGTAAAATTTAATTTGGTTGTGTCAGATATATTCATCAGTCTAGATTTTTATTTAACTTGAACCAAAGTAACTTTATTATCAAATAATAGACGAAAATTGTACTTTAACAAGAACTGAAAAATTAGCATTCTTCAAAACTTTCATAGCCATATTAAAATTGAAGTGTTATCTTTTTTTAAATAAAAATTTACATACCTTATAAGATTCGTTTTTCATTACTTTTTCTAAAATTAGAGAGAAAACATGTAAAAATCCATTATTTACAGGGTATTTTAATCAAGTTTGAAAATATTTCAGAAGATCGCCATTTTGACGAAAACTAAGGGAGATCCCATTTTGACATTTACAGGGCTTGTAGAGGACATTGTAAGCTATCTATATAAAAAAATAAAGAAAATGAAAAGTAGGTTTTTTTATTTTTTCAAAAATTATTTTAGCGTTTTTCTTTCAACACCTACGAGAACGGATACTACAATTTTCATCAAAATGACTAATAATAGCTGAAGTTCTTCAGATTATTTCACATATCGTATTGAGTATGGACATAACCTTGATATTTACCGGATATGACAGACAGCGCCCGCGGCGGCGAAAGCCGAAAATCCCTTAGGGATAGAAATTTGAAATTTACATAAGATAGCACGTATGCATTGATTTTAAATATAATAAATGCATAAATTATTGCTTAAAAAAAGTTATAACCTTTTTCAAAACGAAGCAAAATAACAGAGGAAACTTTCTTGCAAAAAGATTTCGTGAAAAATTTGTCTTTTCATTTCAGCTAAACTCGTACTAGTTTCGTTGTTGGTGACCAACCTAACCTTAAAAATTACCGCTCGAATGTCAACAAGCGGATTGATGATGAATATTTTTATTAAAACAGGATTTCAAGCTATAAGTCATTCAATCGATTTTCATCCTGAAACACTCAATAAGGGAAAAAGTTTAGCAGTCAAACATGTGGTGAGGGTGCAGGAGTTGAAAGTGAATAGAATAAGCAAAATTCAGTGCAGCGTAATCAGACAAACTTCTGTTAGTTCTCCCCCATACGACGTTAAATTGCAGGTGTTTATTAGTTAAAAAATATATTGTAACATAAAGAGAGGTATTAGGGAAATCTATAATTATAATTATAAATTTCCTAACATTTTTCTTTATGTTAAAAATATTAATAAATTAGAAATGAGATACAGGACACTCACTGTGGAAAATTCAAGTAAAAAATTACATATACACGGAGAAAAAAATCGCACTGTTATAGTAGGTTGAGCTCTTAATATTACAGCACGGAACTTCATGTGCGAAATTGGTTTCTGATCTGATTTTTGGAAACAATAATTTTGTTATATTTCTGAATTGATTTTAAACAAATTAAATTTGTTTACATAATTGAAAATTGATTAACCAATGTTGATAAATATTCCAGCAAAGAAATGGTAATAATTTTTTATTTTAAAAAATTTCGAGAAAAATATTATTTAAACAGATTCCATTTGTTTAAGTAATAGAAAATTAATGAACTAATGTTAATAAATATTCCACTAGACCAATATAAATAATTTTAAATAAAAAAATAATACTAATAATAAAATACTTAATGTCATTTAAATTAAAATAAAATATACTCCATAAATATTCTGGGATAATTAAACTTTCTAACCTCAAAATCTGACAACTGGCATTACTTTTACAAAAATAATATTATTTACCCAATTAACACAATAATTTGTCCAGATACCGTTTAATAAACTCGAGCAAAAGTTTTTTTCGCTGAGTCGAGATTTTATCAGTTTTCCTACAGACACTCTCGTTATTTGATAGTTAAACTCTTATTTTCAGTATAAATTTATTTATTTTCAATCGCATGTAAACAAGTGGAATTCATCCCTAAGAAATTGCCGCTTTTAGGCAACAGATGGCGCCAGGCTGTTTCCGTGGCCGTACTCAATACCTCCATTTTTATTTGACATATCATATACCATATATCTCGTACCTCAGATCCACTCAGCTTTTTCATGGCACGGCTATTCCCTCGTCCTTTGGTTGCTGGTCGAGTTTCACACTTACGTGAAAATTATGCGTTTGCAGACATAATTTTCAATGTGTTAGCACTAGAATTGCGATCTATCGCTTTACAAATGCTAGATCTGAATAATAACAAACGCCTAGATGTGAATACTATTATTTATGTCATAAATAGCCAGACCTTATACTATGACTTCAAAATATATATTTTTTGAATTAGGAGTGATCGAATTTGGTGATAAGTAAGACGGACCTTTTTCGATAATTTGGTCACTCGACTAACACATGCTTAACAGAGAGGATCACATCAAAGTTAGATGCTTTACTTAAATTACGTAATAGCTCAATGTGAATACTAAGTTTTTAAATTTAAAGTCGTTGTCTTATAGATGACGACAAATACCGAAGAGGCTTTCCGAAAAACATGGAATGCCAAGTATACTCTACGGTCACACTTTGATGGTGTTCGAGCCCTGGTTTTCCACCCTACAGATCCCGTTTTGATTACTGGAAGTGATGATCACACATTGAAACTCTGGAATCTTCATAAAACTGTTCCAGCAAAAAAGTATGTACCTTTTTTTAAGCATATGTTCTTATTGCTTTAGTACACTATACATAAAGTTGGTGTTATTTTACATGGTATTACGATGGGAACTATTTAACCCGTGCAATACGTAGTAAATTTAATAGAGTCTGCTTGAATAAACGTGAGTTAAATATTTCGAATTTTATCATTCGGAGAGAAGGTTTGTCAGCTGGAGACCCTATTGCACGGGTTCGGCGATCCCGCGATTCCTCTTCATTCGTTTAGAGGGCAAGGTAACATAAGTTTCAGGGTTTGCCTGCTGGTCAGCGAGGGCTCAGTGTAACCTTTCGGTACAGCATTTTTGTTGGCATGGCCGGTTCACCCGGAGCTGATCCGTCTATAGTCAAAAAGGCATCCCATGGCGATCATATTTTCGAGTGGACCGAGAGGTGTTTTTGGGGTAAGTAGGGTCCCAGATCCTCTTAGTAGAGGACGGAGAGGTATTTGGATAAGGAAAGATACCAGATCCTCTTGACAGAGGACCGAGAGA
The DNA here is from genome assembly GCA_932195095.1 of Andricus curvator. Taxonomy (NCBI): domain Eukaryota; kingdom Metazoa; phylum Arthropoda; class Insecta; order Hymenoptera; family Cynipidae; genus Andricus; species Andricus curvator. The sequence goes on along the minus strand of CAKNYM010045697.1, from coordinate 102,943 downwards.
GTACGTGAAAGTCGGCTAAATCAGAGTCCCTGATAAACTGTAGACCTCCATCTATAAGGTGGTATTAGCCGTTTTTGTGTCATAAAAAAGTATATTTATTTTGCAATTTGAAAATGATGACTGTGAGTGGGGGAACTGGTTAAATAAATACAGGGTGGCAGTCCTTTAGGGGGTAAAGGACAAAATGAAAATTTTACAAGAGAGCATAAAAACTTGCTCTGAAATCAAAATCGCAATTTAAGGAAAGAACAAAAGTCCGCTTCCGAACTGAATTGTTACTAAACTAAGGCCAACAAAGTTTGATCAGGAAAAGTTATCCAGTTTTGAGGAATTATATGTGGAATTTGATAATCTCAAAATGACAACCTGAAATTGGAGCAAAATCGGCTGTGGATTGCGAGAAGAAATGCAATTTCTGTTTATACATAAAAAAATCCCACACTTTTGAGACTTTGATTTTATGAATGCCGGTAAAAAAGGTTTGAGCTAAAAAGTTTAGCTAATTCCGTATATATCGTCCAAGAATTTTGAGGTTAGAATTTCACAGCTTTGTAAAATCGGCTTTCGGTAGCGATTAAAAATCCGATTTTCAAGTTTTTACAAAAATAAAAACTTTGTTAAAAATAGCGAAATTCGCACATTTTTAAATAAAAATATAGTTTAAAGAAAGTATTTATTTTTCAAGAAAATGCAAGCCAAAAATTGAGGTTAGGATACGACTACGTAATCGCCTTCTAATAATATAAGAAAACGTTTTTATTTACATCGATTTTAATGTAGGTAATCAACTTTTGGCTATTTTAATTCCTTATTTACCTTTAGGAACACGAATTATGCTACTAAACGTTATGAGCGATGGGAGAAAACCAATTATTCGCCTGTGAAATGGCATGTACACTTTCAGGGGGGGGGGGGCACGTCGCGTGTCCCTTACCCCCTTATTGGTTTGTCACACCCTCAATTACTATGTTAAAAAGGCGATTTCAACAAAATCCTTTTAACACAATGCGCATCTCATTTTTGTAGAATTTTCCATTAAAAAAAATGAATATAATGTATATAAAATGTAAATTTGAAAGAAAAACAGATTTTGCTCTTATTATACTATACTTATTCTAATAGTCAGAACACTTTGTACAAACGGCACATAGTGAGCTACTTTGCAAGATTTACTTTCAAAACCTAATATCTCGCGAAAGAATTGACCAAAATTGATGTTCCTTGAACAAGGTAAAACTCATTAAATGCACAATAGTAGACAGTTATAGAGGAATGGTTTCCATAATTTCCGACTATGGATTTTCAATATGGAGAGAGACAAATCGGAAACATGATGGCAACTTGACAAAGTGCATTATCTTTAGGTATTTAAGGATTCAAATTCGCTCTGAAATTTTTTTAACACATTTTCCTTTCTAGGGAAAAACAAATACAGCTTGATTATGAATGTATTTTTTCCAGTTTTAACAATTATTGCAGGAATTAAATTGTAGTTACAGGAACATTACATAAATAGACATATGACGTGACATGACATGTGACATCAGATTTAGATTTGGCGACCTCAAAAGCGAAAGTATTACCAATTTCGTAAAGTTTACAAGTTTTTTTTTGAAGTTTTGTTCCGCCAATTTTAATTTTGAAATTTTGACGTCACATTTGGATTCAGCGACCTTAAAACCTACAGAAAATCAACTTTGACAAGTTACCATCATGTTTCCGATGTGTGTCTTTTTATATTAGATTTTCCATTTTTAACCGGATTTTTCTGAAAAAGGAAATGTGCTACGCTTTTTTCCCGGGCAGATTAAAATTTTGTATTGAAAAAATGGCAAAAATATGGTGTCTTGCAGTAAAAGAAACTTTTTTCTAGTTCTAGTACAATTTTGTACATTTAAAAAAAAATTGATTGTCTTTTCCCGCATTTTCCAGTCCGAGAAATTCGGGAAAACTACTGTCTATAATTTTCCCTTATCGTGTATCTAATGAGCTTTTTCCTCATTCGAGGAACATACATTTTGGTGAATTTTGCGGAATAGCCCACTGTGCGGCGCGTCGATGCTGATTACATATGGGAACCATGCAAAACATGCACGCGAACGTTGTTTTGCGATTGATTCGCCAAACACAATAATGACATCTGATTGGCTTTGGTAGCTTATCAGATCTCTCCTGAGAAGGAGGAACTTTCACATTGAGTGAATCTGTTAGATAATTTTTCAAACCTTTCTTGAGCGCTACATTAGCAGCCAGTCGAGATCGACAAGTGAGGTTCCAGCAACGAATTTGCCAATTGCAGGGTGGCCGCTCACCCGGGTCAATCGGGAGAAACTTGCACTGGGAGAAAACCGGGATAAAGCTGGGAGAGAAATATTACACCGGGAGATTCCCCGTATTTCATAACTTGCGCGTTTTGTAATTTTTGAAAGTTTCCAATTAGAAAGCATCATTTTCAACGCATTTCGAATAATTGAACTTTAACGGTTCACAATATTTCTCGTAATATTTAAAATTCTGCAATTTTGAACGGTGAAAATGACAGTGATTTTTGTTGACAGAAATCACATTTTTTAGTCAAAAAAAATCTATCCAGTCGTTTTGAATGTCACTTGTTACTACATGATATGATACCTTTTAATAATATATTTATCGTCTTTTCAAAATTTCTATAATTTTAATTTAAAATTATAGTTTTGAATGCGCAATTTTGAAACAGTTTAATCTTTGAGGCCTTGAAACCAAAGTTTTACGTCAAATAAATTTTTAGATTACTTTCTGGAGGTTTCGAATTTTTAATTTTACAACATTGTAGTTTCAAATTCAAAACTTCAAAATGTCAGGACCATTTCGCTATTAAATATTTCAAAATTTCATATTAAAAGCCTTGATAGTCAGTTTTGAATTTAATATTTTTAGATGTGAATATAAAGCAATTTCCAATTTAAAAGCTTAAAATTGTACAATTTCAAAAAAAAAAAAAAGATAAAAATTAAACTATCTGAAAGTGATACATCAGTAAATGAGTAATTTCGGTAATTTCGAATGATTACAATTTTAGAGTTCTGAATTTGCATGTTTTCCATTTAAAATTACTATTTATCTTGAAATTTTTTTTTAGAATAATTCAATTCATTTTTTGATTTTAAAACAATTTTTCTAGTCAGCTTTAATGTTAAGTTGTAATTTTTTTTATGTAATGACAATTTAAAATTGTAGAATTTCAGAAGCTTTGACATTGTCCTATTTTCGAAAGTTTATTCTGAAATCATTCCACTGGGAGCAACTCGCATCTAAAAATGACACCGGCTCCCAGTAGAACCGCGGTAAATCACACTTATGGCCACATTTCACGACTGTGAGATGGGTGGCACGATGAAATTACGACGACAGGCCGGCAAAACCGAAACCCGAAACCCAAGCGACCCAAGGATGACAGCTTTCTGCATCCATCTCGAAAGTGCCTTGGCATATTTTTGGCACGCGGGTATGGCTTTAAAGCTACGAACCAGTGATCGTTTTGTACCTCCGAGAGCACCGATCTCGAGGACAATTACTCTAACCGAATATTTTGGGTACAGTCGTTGTAGCTCCCTTTTAAGGTCTTGATACCTCTCCTCTTTTTGCTTCTCCGTGGCAGTGATTTTGTATTCGGATGGAGCCGAGAATTCGATCACCAATTTAGTTTGTTTCTCGAAGTCTTGGAGAACAATGTCAGGCCTCGAGTGTGCAACGGAGACTGCTGTCCGAAAATCGTAGTTCCAGAAAATTTGGCACTTCTCATTTTGGACAATTGACTTTATCTCCCTCGGAGGGTTCGGCAGGGCAGGCTCGCGGCCAACACCGTAAGAGCGACAAAGGTAGTAACAAAGCACTCTTAGGGCCGCATTATGTCTGTAAATATACGTCGTTCCCGCGTGGCTGGGACACCCAGATAGTATATTTTCTAGGTACTCAGCGTGTGCATGTAGCTGGGAACTTCTTGACATAAAATGCGGTCACGGTATACGAAAGTGGAAATGACACCGCCCTGGCAAGCGAAAATGAAACCCTCTGTACCTGAATTAAGCCCTGATGATCTGATGAAAGCAAAAGTTTGCTCCTTCGACAAGGACTGTGTTTCTACATTTGTGTGAAAGTTTCCGTGCATTTTCTTGTCAAGTAGCTCTTGATGAAATTTTTCAACATCTGCTTTCTGTACTTCGGCTTTTAGAAGTGAAGCATCGATATGGACTAACGGACTTTCCTCACTTCTGATGTTAAAATTCAGCCCAAGGGTCTCGTACGCTTTCTCTGCGGCTTCGTAACGGAACGCTCCTTTGCCAATCATCTCGTGGTTCCTGACCATTTTCAGGAGAGGATCTCTTTCATTTGCAACGATGTAAGCTGTACTTAGAACAATTCGGTGAGGAAGATACTGGAGATTCAGAAGTCCGCGTCCGCCCGGCGGCATGAGATGTATAATCGCGGAACAGACGAATTGATATGCAAGCTTTTATGCATATGCATGATCTTACGTGTAGTGACATCAAGGGCCATAAGCTCGTCCTTCGTCCATTGAACCACCCCAAACAAGTAGAGTAGAACCGAGACGGCAAGCATGTTAGTCGCAGATACGTTGTTCAGCGCCGACAAATTGGAAGACCAAATCTGTCGAAGAAGATGCTTGTATCTGCTTCGGAGAGACTCCTTCATTGATGTTACGTCCTGAATGCGGCTTTGAGGCACGCCCAGGTATGTATATGTCTCTCCAGTGTTAAGATGTCTAATAACACTTATATCATATATCATATAACACTTATATAAAATACATGAGTGACCTTATGCACGCCATAATTAGTGTCGCCACAGAAGTATCCAGAAGAATTTCGTAGTGCCAGCGATAGAGGCAGAAGTGTGATGCAAAAATGCAAAGGGCTCATAATATCGCCCTGAAAGACGCCCCTCTGGAAGGTGACGTTCGTTGTCACACGATAATTTCCAGATGAGATAGTAAATCTAGTTTTCCAAAGGGGCATCAATCTCCCTATGCATCTCACTATCTGTATAATATACAGGGTGTCCCAGACTCAAGTGTCCGGACTTCTATGGCCTTATAAAAATAAAAAAATAAAATCTAATGTTCCTTTTCCAAAAAGCAGTTGAAGTTTTCGTTTTTGAGTTATAAAATATTTAAGCTGCTCCAATCAGGAGCGCCGTATAAACTGTCGTGTGTGCGTGAGCGGGATTCCAACGGAGTGTTCTCCCGTCGCTAACCACAACTCTGCGCTCGCTTCGATAACACTGCGTTGAAATCCCGCTCACGCATACACGACTGTTTATACGGCGCTCCTAATTGGTCCAGGTTAAATATTTTATAACTAAAGAAATAAAACTTCAACTGATTTTTACAAAAGGAATTTTCTATTTATTTTTTTTATTTGTATGCACTTGAGTCTGAGACACCCTGTATATACAGGTGTTTTTTTTAACTTGAGACATTGAAATATCTCAGATCCTATGAAATCCTATGAAAAAAATATCCGTAATAGAAACTTTTTATTTTCGAGGGGGAAAAGCGACTTTGGAAAATCCCCCCCCCCCCCATCGGTGGGGTGGGGTTGTGTACATTTTTTTTCGCGAATCGAAAAAAATCGTTCGAATAAAACTTACGTATTTCATAAAGGAGAATCTGAATCTGGGATAAAAAATTGGGGTTCCCATTTGAAATTATAAAGTTACCCTCACTCCTTCCCCCTGGGGGGGGGGGGGATTTTTTAAAATTCGCTTTTCACCCTCGAAAATAAACAGTTTTTATTAAGGATATTTTTTTCGTAGGATGCGTATTTTTGTAGATATTTCGATGTCTCAAGTTTTAAAAAAACACCCCTTATGTAAAATTCGAATTATCGAATATTCAGTTTTCAGGCGATATCTTAATAAATAAAAAATTAGTAATATTAATATAAGTTTATAATAATAACTACATGGAGAGAAGTCGTGAGAGATTAATTCACGGAACTGCTTCTTGATTTTATAACTAGCTCTTGCCGTGAAGCAAAAGCACGGATTTGTGGTTTTCGATCTCGGACTTGGTGATACAAAGTCACGCTTTGGCGCGAGAACTAAGGTTTCGGAACCTTTGCTTTTAAAGCAACGGTCTCGAAGTTTCAGGCATTAGGCGATGCCCCTTGCACTCTCAGGTCTCAAATTCTATGCTTTTAGATCATAGCGTCCGAGACTTTAAAGCACGGATCCTAAATTGATTTTATTTCACGAAGTCAATCAAGAAAATAAATAAAATAAATAAAATAAATAAAATAAATAAAATAAATAAAATAAATAAAATAAATAAAATAAATAAAATAAATAAAATAAAT